>JAYJMB010074101.1:0-23293 GCA_036873735.1 Pouteria campechiana | reverse complement strand
TAAAAATCGCACTTCCACAAACGCAATTTTTCCGCAAACGCAATTCTTCCGCAAACGCAATTCTTCCGCAAACGCAATTCTTCCGCAAACGCAAGTCTTCTGGCGTACGCAATTCTTTCGCAAACGCAATTCTCCCGCAAACGCAATTCTTCCGCAAACGCAAGTCTTCCGCAAACGCAATTCTTCCGCAAACGCAAGTCTTCCGCACCTATTTAGGAATCAAATAGGTGCAAAAGATGAAGTATTAGGAGAATAAAATATGACATTTTGCATTCTCATCAACTTGATACATTATGCCTAGATGGCATGATGAAGATATTGTACACCTAAGTGTCTTAGATTGTAGATGTAATGGAATCATGAGGATTTGAGCCTCATAATATGGTTACATTGGCATGTATTTAAGCATATGCTAGCTTTGGAACATGTTGTCCTATTTGATTATTGTTTCATTTTATTCACCTTACTTACTAAGTTATCCGGACTTACGCCTTCTTATTTAAATTTTTAGTTAACAGGGTGGGTAAAGAATTCCAACTATGGGCTGGAGGACTATGAGGAAGATTGAAGAAATCTTTTATGGTATGATGTACTAGGATTTTAATTCCATTGGGTATTTATGTATTTTATTTAAAAAGATTCAAATGATGTATAATGCAAGGTATTGGCATGTCATAGCGAATTAATTATGTTATGTTATGGTATAGAATACCATCGTGATTCAACTTTGATTTTGAGCAGCTGTGGGTGAGTTAAGTGTGTGTTTTACCATTTATGTTAGTCTTTTATATTTATTAAAAATTTGATTTTATATGACAAATGTATGCACAGGTTTAGATCTTTATATTTTAGGATAATCTTTGCCAAATTTTTGATAGAATATTTCTCTTAAAAATAAAAAAATTATGGGTTAAGGTGAAAATGCATAGGCCCCTAGGTGGGGCGTCACATTTCTTCCCATTGAAGTGTTCTTGCAGGGTCTTTGTGTCTAAAGGCTCTTGGCAATGTTCGAAATGAATAGCTATGTCTAAAGTTAAGATTTCAAACTAGTTTGAATCGTTCAGCTTGAAATAGGCTTCTTTTGGCTATGTCTGAAAGTGATTCGCTGTGTCCAAAGTTAAAACTTTGGATTAAACTAGTGTGAATTACTCTTGGATACATAACTGAATTATGATGATGTCCAAAAGTAAGCTAGCAATGTCTGAAGTTAATATTTTGGACTAATCGACTCTTGTAGTGATAATGTTTGAAGCTTGGCACTTGGAATTTCCGTACTTGGACTTCTGAGAGCATTAGAATGACTTTAGCAATGTCTAGAATTGGTTTTGCAGTGTCCAAACTTGACTTTATTGTGTTCAAATTGGGCATTGAAGTTCCAACATCTCGGCTTCTTGTACAACATTTTCCAAACTTGGTTCTGTGTCCGAATTGGTCACACAATGTCCAAACTTACTTTTGTAATGTCCGAACTTGATTGAGTCCGAAACTTAGTTTCTTTTCTCCTTTTGAAGCCTCATTTCTATCTGAGCTTAGGCATCTATCTGATTTAGTTTGGTGAAGCCTTATTTTTATCTGAGCTTGGGCATCTGTCTGATTTACTTTGGCAATGATTTGAGGCTATGTTCGAAGTGACTTTGAAGCTTGTATATGATGCTTGTTGTGCTCTGTGAGCATTTACATTTCTTCTTAGTGGATCTTTGTCACAGCCCGCCTTCCGAGGCATGACCTAGGTTATTTGCCTTCATTTTCACTAAAACTTCCTCACTTTTAGGGTGGGGGTGCCCATTTTCCCACACCTATATTTTTCTATTAAATTTTTGGTAGTGCCTGCCCTGAAAATATTAAAATCAAAACTTGATATACAATATTAATTAATTAAATTTCTAATATCCATACTCACAATTTATAATCATGAATAAAACTAAAATTTTAATAATTATAAATCAAAACATAAATGACTCAACTAGCCCAACTTACCCATAGCCCAGAACCTGAGTCACCCTATGATGACAATAACTGGACCTAATTCATTTCAAATCATAATATCATTTTCTACTATTATAACATGCCATTCTCTTTTACATACTAGAATACATCTCAATTTAAGTTATTACAACTATGAATTCATACAAATTCCAAAATTCTATCGAATACATTAAAAAACACAAACTCCATTAATATCTTCCATAGCTTCCTTTCTTGACCTATCTACTAAAAATTTAAATAAGAAGGTGTGAGTCCGGGTAACTTAGTAAGTAGGCAAAAATATCAAACAATAATTAATCAAACATGTTTAATCTATCTCAAACAAATAAAAGTTGATAACTCAATAGTATCATGCCATATCATACCATTATGGCAATACAATTCATAGATTGATTTCCATTCTCTTCATATACACAGTTACATTCACATGTCCAGAATATTATTGAAGACTTGTTGGTAAAGGTTGATAAGTTCATTTTTCCTACAGATTTCATAGTTCTGGACATGAAAGATGATAGGGAGGAACCACTTATCTTGGATAGACCCTTCCTATCAATAGGAAGGACTCTTATTGATGTTCAACTGGGAAAATTAATTCTTAAAGTTCAAGATGATCAAGTCACCTTTAATGTTTTTGAAGCAATGAAATATCCTTTGGATGCTAATCTTGTTTTTTAGTTGAATCTATTGACAAGTTGGTGAACAAAGTTTTTTAGGAAAGTGTTGTTGAAGATCCACTTGAAGCATGCTTAACTCAACAAAGCAATAAAGAAACTGAGAGAGATGATATAGAGGATTGTGAAAAGTTTATGGAGGCCAACCCACCCTATTCAAAGCAATAGTCACCAAGATTTGAGGAGCTCAGACAAATCAAAGAGCCTCCTATTCTTGAACTCAAATCTTTACCTTCTCATTTAAAATATGCTTATTTAGATAAAGTTTCTTCTCTACTAGTGATTACTTCTTCTTCTTTAATAGATATGATGAAGGAGAAACTACTAAGAGTATTAAGAGAGCATAATGGCATGATTGGATGGAAAATTGCAGACATCAAAGGAACCATCCCTTCACTTTGCATGCATAAAATTCTAATGGATGAGCAATACAAATCCACCATCCAACCTTAGAGGCATTTGAACCCAAAGATGCAAGAAGTGTTAAAAGTAGAGGTGATCAAGCTACTTAATGTAGGTATCATCCATCCCATTTCTAACAGCCCATGGGTGAGTCTGGTGTAAGTTGTACCAAAGAAGGGAGGTATGACTATTAAGAAAAATGACAATAATGAATTGATTCCCACTAGAACAGTTACTGGATGGCATGTGTGTATAGATTATAGGAAATTGAATGATGCTACTAGAAAAGATTACTTTCCTTTATCATTTATTGATCAGATGTTAGAAAGATTTGCAGGACATGAATTCTATTACTTTTTGGATGGTTATTCAGGTTATAATTAGATTTCCATTGCATCAGAAGATCAAGAGAAAACCACCTTCACTTGTCCATATGATACTTTTGCTTTTAAAAGAATTTCCTTTGGTCTTTGCAATGCACCAACCACTTTTCAGAGATGTATGTTGGCCATTTTTTCTGATATGATTGAGGAATACATTGAGATTTTCATGGATGATTATTCTGCTTTTGGCTCATTATTTGATTCATGTCTGCATAATTTGGCTTTGGTGTTGCAAAGGTGTGAGGAGACTAACCTTATTTTGAATTGAGAGAAGTGCCATTTTATGGTGCAGGAAGGGATAATGCTTGGATATAAATTTCAGAACAAGGCATAGAAGTTGATCCTGCCAAAGTGGAGGTCATTTAAAAATCACCTCCACCCACATCTATTAAACTTATCAGAGGATTTTTGGGGCATGGAGGATTTTATAGGCCTTTTATCAAGGACTTTTCAAAAATTGCTTAACCCCTCTATAACCTCTTGGTCAAGGATGCACCATTTAACTTTTCAGATGATTGCTTGTAGGCTTTCAAACCATTTACTATGCTAGTAGGACCTTATCAGAAGCTCAATTGAATTATTCAATAATAGAAAAAGAACTTTTGGTAGTAGTTTTTGCTTTTGATAAATTCTGTTCTTACTTGATTAGTTCAAAAGTAATTGTTTATTTTTACCATTCAGCTCTGAAATATTTGCTTGCAAAGAAAGAAGAAAAGGCTAGATTGATTAGGTGGATTCTCTTATTGCAGGAATTCAATTTGGAGATCAAGGATAAGAAAGGAACTGAGAATCTAGTTGTCGATCACTTGTCCAGAATTCCAACTGCAAAAGAGGAGGAAACTCCAATTCTAGAAGAATTCCCTAATGAGCATATATTTCATGTCAACTCCACACAAATACCTTAGTTTGCTGATTTTGTGAAATATTTGATAAGTAATGTTCTACCCCCTAACATGTCATATCAACAGAAGAAAAAATTCTTTTTTGATGTTAAACATTATCTTTGGGAAGAACCTTTTCTATTTAAAGTTTTTGTAGAACAAGTGATAAGGAGATGTGTACCAGACCATGAGATGGTAAGTACTCTACAACATTGTCATGATCGAGAGGTAGGTGGGCATTTCAGTTCCACCAAAACTGTAGCTAAGGTTTTCCAATATGGCTTTTATTTGCCAACATTTTTCAAAGATGCACACACCCATGTACTTTCATGTGATAGATGTTTCTTAGAATGAGAAATATCTCTAGGAGAAATGAGATGCCTTTAAACAATATTCTTGTTTGTGAATTATTTAATGTTTGGGGCATTGATTTCATGGTACCATTTCCCTCTTTTTTTGACCATAAGTACATTCTGGTAGCTACAAAGTATGTATCTAAATGGGTAGAAGCTGCAACAATACCAACAAATGATGCTCAGTTAGTGATCAAATTTTTGAAGAAAACATTTTTACCAGATTTAGCACTCCGAGAGTAATCATCAGTGATGGGAGAACACATTTTTATAATAAATAGTTTGATGCACTTCTCCATAAATATGGATTTGCACATAAGATTATAACTCCCTATCATCCACAAACTAGTGGATAGGTAGAAGTTTCAAACAGGGAAATCAAAAGAATTTTGGAGAAAACTTTGAATGCTTCTAGGAAAGATTGGTTAGTAAAACTAGATGATGCACTTTAGGCCTATAGGACTGCATTTAAAGCACCCATTGGGATGTCTCCTTTTAAGCTACTATTTGGAAAGGCTTGTCATTTACATGTGGAATTAGGACATAGAGCATATTGGGCACTAAATTGTGAATTTTAACAGGCAACTTGTTGGAGAAGAAAGATTGCTGCAACTAAATGAGCTAGATGAACTTTACAATGAGGCTTATTGATGAGAATACAAAATGTCATATTTTATTTCCTTAATACTTAACCATTTATACTTATTTTATTCTTATATGCACTCATTATTCTTATATTTTGATTTAGGAGACAATTAGAGTGGTTAAGTGCAAAAAGAAGTCAATTGAAGAATTTTGGACAATTTTTAGCATCACTCCATATTTTGGTCATAACTCTCTTGTCCGACCTCCGATTGAGATGATTAAAGATATTCTAGAAACATAAGAAAAATTTCACAACTTTCATGTTTGGAGTTTTGAAAGATAAAGACTAAATCAAGGTCAAATATAGGAAGAATTCCAAAGTCAGAATGAAGTGCAGAGGAGAAGCAATAAGGAGCAAAGCATCAGAGGTAGTACACCGGCATTGCCGGCACCCATCTGGTGACATTGGTGCCCATACTGCAGGAGCCATTTGACCACCGGATAGCAAGGTGGCACCGGCGGCGCCCAATTTCATTCCCAAATTTTGAATTTTTACAAAAATTGGATATTTTGCATATTTTTGACTTTGTATAAATAGCAGTCTCTTAGGGTTTTTGAGGGTTCTTTTGCTAGGGTTTGGAGAGGACTTCTTGGCTGCTTTCAATAGAGAATTTTCTCTCTTCCCTCTTTTATTTTATTTTATTTGTTATTTCATGGCACTACATAGCTATACTTTTATTCTTGGTTTAAGGAGACAGAAGCCTTAGAATTAACTGACTATGATATCTAATTTGATTTAATTATTCAATTTCTACTTTGAGTATTGAATGTTCTTCATTATTCATGATTATGATTGTTATGCTTAATTTCTAGGAGGCTTACTAGTTTATTATTCATTGTAATATATTGCTAGATTAGATATCAAATCTGTAATTGTTTGATACCTCTAATTTGCGAAGTAACTAGGGTTTAAGAATTTGCTACTATTGCAATTATTAAATCTTAAAAAGAATATTTAACTAAATTAAATGCAACCGCTAGTGCTTATGTTGTTTAGCTTCACCAATCTCTATAAATCTTAATACTACTATTAGATAAAACCTTTAACACTAGGCTTGGGTTATTTAGTGGTTATGGTTAATTAGAATGTTGGTTTCTAATTAACTATGTTGAAGGAGAGATAGGAAAAATAATTCCAATGGTGAATATTTAAAGTTTGAATTGATTTATAATTGCATCAATGATTAGTTACAAGATTCTAATGGTGGGTGTTGACTTAAACCAAGGTTTTCTTCTATAATAGATTTCTTTTATAACAATTTCTTCATTACATTCAAAACCCCCCTTTCTTGTTCACATTGCATAAAACTAAGCTAGATACTCCTCATGGGATCTATCCTTACTCACACTACAATAGAAATTTGAAATTGGAGCAAGGTTCTAAATTTGGTTACCTATGACAGCACACCAAAGTTTTGGCACCGTTGCTGGGGAGGCATTACAGTTAATTTTTGTGCTATTGTGATTTTTCCTATTATTCTTGTTTTTAATTTTTTGAGGATTTATTAGAGTTCTCTTTATTGTTTATGACTGCAACTCAATCTTCTAATCAAGGTAATTTGCAGTATGAGCCAGAAATTGAAAGAACTTTGCACAGGTTAAGGAGTCAAGATCAGAGGAATTCTGAAAAGGAGGAAATTATTGCTGGAACTTGAACTTTGAAAGAGCTTGCTACACCTAATTTGGATTAACAACCATTATGCATAACGTTTCCTACTTTAGATGCTACTATTAATTTTGAATTAAAATCTGGACTAATACATCTCTTGCCCACTTTTCATGGTCTTGCAAGTGAAGATCCTCACAAGCATCTAAAGGAATTTCATGTGGTGTGCATAAGTATGAAACCAACAAGGGTGGCTGAAGAGCAAATCAAACTAATAGCCTTTCCATTCTCTTTGAAAGATCTGGCTAAGGATTGGCTCTATTATCGAATGAGATGAAGAGGTTTTTTTGGAAAAATATTTTCCAACTTCAAGGGCAGTGAACATTAGGAAAGAAATTTGTGGTGTGAGACAACATAGTGGAGAATCCCTATATGATTATTGGGAGCATTTCAAGAAATTATATGCATGTTACCCCCATCATCAGATTAATGAGTAGCTACTCATCTAGTATTTGTATGAGGGACTTCTTCCCATTGAAAGGAGCATGATTAATACTGCTAGCGGAGGAGTTTTGGTAGATAAAACTTCTAAAGCTGCAAGGAACTTGATTGCAAACATGACAACTAACTCACAATAATTTAGCAATAGGCTTGATTCTCTATACAAGCCTATTAATGAAGTGTTTCCTCCCTTGAACAACAGATTGTAGGTCTAACTTCTCTTATTTATTAATTGGCTGTAGGAAATATGCAGAAAACAAAAGCTTGTGGAATTTGTTTGGTAGTAGGACATCCAACTGATGTGGGCCCAGCTCTTAAGGAAGAACCTATTGAACAAGTGAATGTAGACAACTATAGACAAAGTATAATCTTTATTCTAACTCATACAATCCAGGATGGAGGGATCACCCCAATTTCAAATATGAAAATCCATAAGCAAATCAGCCCATAACTCAAAATTGCCCAAATTTCTAGCAGTATAAGCAGCCATACCAACCTAGACCACAACAGGGACAAACTTCTAACTCTAGTATGTCTTTGAAAGATATTGTTAAGTCTCTTGCCTCTAACACTTTGCAATTTTAATAGGAGATGAAGGCTAGGATTCAGAGTTCGAACAATGAGATGAGTCAGATGACAACAACAATCAATCGGCTTGAGACACAAAATTCAGGGAAATTGCCTTCTCAAATGGTGGTGAACCTAAGAGAAAATGTGAGTGCAATCATTTTGAGAATCGGTAAAGAGGTTGAAATTCCAAAAAAGATGACTCCCACACCAATGGAGAAAGTAAAGGAGAAAGGTGTTGTTACAGATAAGGACCTTCCTAAGGATAATGAAGTAACTCAAAATAAATTTTCACCTCTTTCTGAATATAAACTAGTACCACCTTTTCCTGAGGCTCTAGTAGAATCTCAAAAAATTGAGCGATATTAAGATCTTTTTGAGACTTTTCGTAAATGCGAGGTAAATATTCCACTTTTTGATGCCATTAAATAAGTACCTCGTTATGCTAAATTCTTGAAAGAATTGTGTATAATAAAGAGAAAATGGAAACTTAAAGGTATGAGAAGGTGAGAGTAGGGGAGAATGTTTCTACAATCATTCAAAGAAAACTCCCTGCAAAGTGCAAAGATCCGGGTATGTTCACTATCCCTTGCATGTAGGCAACACTAAACTTGAGAAGGCTATGTTAGATTTAGGAGCATCCATTAATGTCATGCCATATTCTTTATATGCTTCTTTGAAACTTGAACCTTTGAATAACATTAGTGTTGTAATTCAATTGGTTGATAGATCTAATGCATATCATAAAGGTGTAGTTGAGGATATTCTTGTGCAAGTCAATGATTAGTCTTTTTTGCTAATTTTTATGTGCTAGATATGGAGAATGGTAATCAAACTAATCCTATTATGTTAGAAAGACCCTTCCTAAAAATGTCTAAAACTAAGGTAGATGTTCACAATGACACACTTACCATGGAATTTGAGGATGAAATTGTTTAATTTAACATTTATGATGCCATGAAATATACAAATGATGATGATCCTATTTACTCCATTGATGTGATTGATTCTTGTGTACAGGAAGTTGTTGAACTTGATAGAAAAGATGAATTGGAAATTGCAATTAGTAAACATCTTGAGAAAGAGAATGAGGTGATACCTTGGATTACTGATTTGCAGGAAACTGTTATAGCATTGGATGACTTTCCAAAGTTACTAAAATCAGGTAATGATCCTTACACTGAGTTACCAGTTTCTAACAAGAGCCTTTTACCCTTTATTTTGTAGGCATCTACACCAGATTTGAAGCCTCTTCCCAATCACCTCAAGTATGTGTTCCTTGAAGATGGAGAAACCTTGCTTGTGACCATCTCTAGTAAACTCAATGCATTACAAGAAGAGAAACTGTGCATGTTCTTAAGAAGCATAAGAGGGCTATTGGTTGGATAATGAAAGATATTAAAAGAATTGACCCATACACATGCATATTTCATTATTTCCAGTTTGCAATTGCTCCAGATTGAAGAAAGATGCAGTGAGTCGAGCCAACGACTATAAACAAAAGCGCTGCTTGGGAGGCAACCCAAGGGGAGTTTGTGTTTTTTTTCTTATTTTGCATTGATATTATGGTTATTTTTGCATCTTATTTGCATTTGATCTTACATTGGGGACAATGTAAGTTTTAACTATGGAGGAGGGGATTTAGGTTTAGCTTGTGTTTTTATTTTTATTTTTTCTTTTATTTTTGAAAATAAAAATTGAGAGAGAGAGAGTCAGTTTTACCCTTTGTGTTGGTGGTTTCCAATGAGTTGAGGTTGAGGATGTCATGAGCAAGATTCAGCTAAGCCTGAAAAATTCATAATATAATTGATTAAATAATCTTCCAATTTGCAATTGCTTAGTTTAGTTATTTTCCTTGAGAATGCTGATGACTAAATTTCATAGACAAAAGCTAGTGAGATTTTGAGCCTTTAGACTGACACATTTATATCAGTCTCATTCTTTTTCTTCATGATAGATATTCTTCCATAGATTTGTTTGTCTAGAACTTGCCTTGATTCTCTTTGAGATCACATTAATACATGCAAGCATGAACATCATTAAGGCCCTTCTTGGTTTTGAACTACATGAGACAAATAGCCTACCTTGTGATTAATTTTTCCTCTAATTTAACCCCTTTGAGCTTTATAGATTTTTATTATGAACCTATGTTACAAGCTTGAAACCCAAAAAAATAATATCTTTACCTAAGCCATAGATCTAGTGGAGTTTGGGTCATCATTGTGTTATGTATAGGTGTACAAGAAATAAACTATGGGGGTGTCAAAATTTATAGAATGGCTATGATTGGTAAAATAGAACAAATTATTGTTCTTAAAATTGAAAAAAATGTGTTAAAGTGAAAGAAAAAGAGAAAAAGAAGAATAAAATATCAAAATTCCAAGGGAAGGGGTTTGTTTATATATCATGTATTCAAAGGTGAAAGATGCTGGATGAAACAAGTGGCTTTACATGTCTTACATATTTGAGCATGAGTTGATTTATTTATACTTCACTAGTTTCAATGTCTTTTGAGCTACATCTCCAAATACTTGTCACCTTTACCCTAAACCCCATTACAACCCATGAAAAGTCCTTATGATTCATGATATGCATGTGATCCAGGTGATGGAGAATTAAAAAAGATGCAATGTTATATTAGATCATTTTCATTGAAATGAATTTGAGCGGAATATATACCCTTCAAACACATGAGAGTAGAGTGTTTATTTTCATGAAAGTTCTACTTGTTTAGTTTAATCCATCTTCAAGAGAGAATGCTTACTGAATGATTGTAGGTTATTTAGGAATGATTTGTTCATAATATATTATGGGTTTTGAAGAGTTTTGGTAATTATTTGTTTATGATAATTACAACTTTCATAATCTTCGGGGAGAGTGAATTTGAGTTTTGCTTGAGGACAAGCAAAACTTAAGTGTGGGGGAATTTGATAAGAATACAAAATGTCATTTTTTATTCCCTTAATACTTAATCTTTTATACTTATTTGATTCCTATATGCACTCATTATTCGTATATTTTGATTTAGTAGACAATTGGAGTGGTTAAGTGTAAAAAGAAGTCAATTGAAGGATTTTGGATAATTTTAGTATCATTCCGTATTTTGGTCATAACTTTCTCGTTTGACCTCCAATTGAGATGATTAAAGATGTTCTGGAAACACAAGAAAAAGTTCCACAACTTTCATGTTTAGAGTTTTCAAAAGAAAAAGACTATGTCAAGGGAAAATACAAGAAGAATGTCAAAGTAAGGATAAAGTGCAGAGGAGAAGCAACAAGTAGCAAAGCACCGGAGATAGCAAACCGCCGGCCCATATCGCAGCAGCCATCCAACCACCAGGTAGCAAGATAGGCACCCATTTGGTGCTAGCGGCACTCAACTCCATTCCCAAATTTTGGATTTTTATTGAAAATGCATATTTTGTGTATTTTTGACTCTATATAAATAGCAGTCTCTTAGGTTTTTTTAGGGTTCTTTTGCTAGGGTTTGGAGAGGACTTCTTTGAGGCTTTCAACAGAGAATTTTCTCTCTTCTATTTTTTATTTTATTTTCTTTGTGATTTCATGGCCTTGCATGGCTAAACTTTTATTCTTATTTTAAGGAGACAAAAGCCTCATAATCAACATACTGCAAGATCTTATTTGATTTAATTATTCAATTAATACTTTTAAGTATTGAATGTTCTTCTTTGTTCATGATTATGATTGTTATGCTTAATTGCCAGAAGGTCTAATTTATGAAGTAACTAGGGTTTAATAATTTACTATTGTTACAGTTATTAAATCTTAGGAAGAATATTTAATTAAATTAAATGCAACCACTGGTGCTTGTGTTGTTAAGCTTCACCAATCTCTATAAATCTTAATGCTACTATTAGATTAAACTTTTAGTACTAGTCTTGGGTTATTTAGTGGTTAGGGTTAATTAGAACACTAGTTTCTAATTAACTATGTTGAAGGGGAGATAGAAAAAATAATTCCAATGGTGAATATTTAAAGTTTGAATTAATTTATAATTGCATAAATGATCAGTTAAGAGATTCTGATGATGAATGTTGACTTGAACCAAGGTTTTCTTCTCTGATAGATTTCTTTTATAACACTTTCTTAATCACATTCAAAACCTCCCTTTCTTGTTCACATTGAATAAAACTAAGCTAGATACTCCTTGGGGGATTGACCATAACTCACACTGCTATAGAAATATGAAATTAGAGCAAGGTTCTAAATTTGGCTTCCTACGACAGCACACCACTTATGAGAATGTGAAGATATACAAAGAGCATACAAAGAGATGGCATGATAAGCACATTGTAAGAAGAGAGTTTGACATTGTTCAAAAAGTGTTACTTTATAACTCTCACCTTAGATTATTTTCTAGTAAGTTATGGTCTAGATGGTTAGGTCCTTTCACTACTACCAGAATATTGCCATATGGGAGAATTAAAGTTGCTCATGACACCAAGGGAACATTTAAAGTGAATGGTCAGTATCAAAAAGGAAGAACTAGCTCATGACACCAAGGGAAGATTTGATAAGCAGAAGTTCACATTGGACTTGAAAGAACTAGCTCAAAGAAAACGATAGTCAAGATGAAGACTATAAATCATAACTACTTCTTCATCCTGTCTCTTTTAGGGATTTTAAGTCTAGCTTAATATTGCTTTATTTTTCTTTTTTTTTTAGATTTTTTTGTGCTTTCTTGATTTCAAACAATTCTGTCTTGTGGCCATCAATAGTTTGATCAACTCTTGTCCACCAACAAAGAAGAATGATACACTTTAGAGGAGAAAGTTCAACTCATGAGAAATAGACAACAACAAGATAATTCACATTTGCATGTTAGGAGCACTAGAAATGCAACATTACACTATTAAGGGAAGCCCCCAATCTTAACTTTCTTTTATTCTTCCACATTGAGGACAATGTTCAATTTAAGTTTAAGGGTATATTTGAAGACTTTCATTTAGTTTGAGGGGGACAAAATGTTTTCAAAATTTAGGTATACTTTTTGAATGAGGTTTAATTTTTTTTTTTGACTTAGCTAAGAAAATCCATGAGCAATTATGCAAATTTATTAAACATTGAAACTGAATTGGATTCTCTCTTGATGGTCAATAACATAGGCTTAGTTTTTGATTACTATTACATGATTTAGAAGGAAGGATAGGTGCTATCTTATGAATTAATGATTGTTGTGATAAATCCTTCTTTTTCATGAATGATGACTTTTGCGCACTTTATGTCATGATCATGTGAAGTGTATGTGGATTAGTTGATTATTTTGTAAATTCAGTGAGATATTTTGGTTAATATAAGCATGCTAAAACTTGTTTGATTATTCCTCAAGGTGAAATCCTAGATAACATGTTTACTTATAAATGATTTAGACATTTTCTTTGATCAGTTTGAGCCTTTCAAGCTAACTTAGTACATCATGTCACTAGTGTCTCTATTAAGCTTTACTAAAAGAATGACATATGTAAAGCGTATGAAAGACCATCATTTGACTTTTCCTATCTTTAGCTTTATCATTTAAACCCTTTAAGCCTAAAAAATCATGTGTGACCTATTAAGAGACATAACTTTAATACACATGGTTATTAGAGAGATATGAGTGGAAGCAAAAGAAGATAAGTTTTGGGGTCATTAAAATAAGAATTCCAAAATAAAATAAAGAAAATGAAAAAAAAGAATTAATGAGGATTCAACTTTCGGTGGGAGGATCACATCCAAAAGAACTCAAAAGAAAATAAGTTTGAGGGTGTAGTAGTAATACAACCCATAAAAATAGAAAGAATCCCAAATAATAAGTCAAGAGAGTGAATATTCAAGTGTAACTTATTTATGATCTCTTACTTTGTGAATCCTTATTCCTTTTCTTTGTTAGCTAAACCCAAGGCCCCATTACAAGCTTAACAAAGACCTATTGATTCAAGCGGACAAAGTTGTCTACATTAGTTGAGAGGGATTATGAAAAATAAGCTTATGGAAGGTTTTATAAAAATCATCAAAATCACTGAATTGCATATTATTGATTGAAAATCATGCATGTAACATGAGATTGACAAAGCACACACACATATTCTCACTTTATAAAGGGATTAATGAAGCATGAGTTTCATGAGATTATATGGCAAGTGTCTTGAATGATTTTTAAGTTATGTGTATATGTACAATTTGTCTGGCATATTTTTAATTGATTAAGAGATACAATCCTAACTTTTTTATAAATTTGGTCACTATTTTGCCCGAGGACAATCATAAGCTAACTTTATCATGTTTCAATTCCTAAACTCACATATTTTGGATCCTCAATTGATCTAATTTCATTAGTTTTGCTTAATTATTGCACTTAATGGTGTTAGTTTCTGTTTTAGGTGTAAAACTATTGAAAATATGTAAATGGGATCACTTTGAGTTAATTTTAAATAAAAGTGAAAAAAAAAGAGTTGAAGATGTTGAGCACCATGGCATCTGAATTGTTCATTGGGTACTTGGCAAACAGAAAATCTGATGTCGCGACACCAAAATAAAGAATGCATTACATGGAGAGTTCAATGCCACAACAGTTTAATTTGGTTGTACTATCATAATGTTAGAACTTCTGTTCATATTAATGTCAGAACTTTTGAATAAGTGAAGTGCATCTCTTAAGCAATAAAGTTCTAAGCAGTGAATATTAATGTCAGAACTTTTGAAGAATAAAAGTATCGATCTCAAAATCTTGAAACCATTAGAAGTTTTGGAGGATTTCACAGTCATTAGAAGTTTTGAATGAGTTAGCCATCATTAGAAGTGTGTTAAAAGTTTTGAAGGAATTTTAACATGGTTGAAATTGTCGAAACTCAAAATTTCTGAAGTAGTTTAACTTTAAGAAGTGCATTAGAAGTTCTGAAGAGCTTCTTACGTGGGTATAATTGGCAATCTCAGAATTTCTGAAGTAGCGTACTCTTCAAAAGTATGTCAGAATCTTTGAAGGGGTTTTGATATTAGGAACTGGTTTTGAGGTGGCTCTAAAGTTCTGAGTGGGGTTATGAGGCTCATAACAGAGGTTGATAGAATGGGATTTTGAGGCTCCCAAAAGCGATTCTGAAGTTTTTTAAAGTCAGAAATGCAAGAGAAGTTTTTGAAGAGTTGTTGAATAACTTTTGAGTTGTTTTTGACATTCTCAGAAGTGGTTTCTAACGTAAGCAAAAGTGCAACATGAAGTGTTTCTATGGTTCTGACATTTTTAGAAGTGCAATATGAAGTGTTTCTAAGGTTCTGAGATCTACAACAGAAGTAGACAGAAGTTCTTAGAAGTGCAACATGAGTGATTTCTGAGGTTATCAGAATTGCAAATAGAATTTCTAAAGGCATTCAAAATAACTTCAAAAGTATAACAGAAGTTCTTAGAATTATGACCATGTTGCATGAGGTGTTCAAAACTAACTTTAGAAGTGTGACAGAGATTCTCAGAAGTGCAATAGAACTTCTAAAGTCATGAAGTATTAATCTCAGAAGTGGGATAAAGGGACAGTATTCAAAAATTCTAAAGCTCCATTAGAACTTTTGAAGTAGTGAAATTTTGAAGTTCAGAATTTTTGTTTGCAGCCTAACAAGAAAGGAAACTTTTAAAGCTCAAAAGGATATTTTTTAGCAGCAATTCTCAGAAGTAAATTCTAAGATTTCAGAGTGTTTTAAAGGGACAAAATTGCAAGTTGGAAGTGAAGTATGTATTAGTTTTAGTAGTTGTAGATTGTTTTAAAGTGCACAAATTAAGTTATTAGTGGAAGCTAATTTTTAGGCATATGTGTTACAGACTCACAACTATAACAACTTAGTTATTTTTAGAACTTCTATTTTATGCACTCCAATGCTTTGGAAGCTGTATTTTTGTGTAAAAATATGAGTTATTATTAGAAAATGATCTTTATTCAGAGTGGAAGAGTTATAATAAAACCCTACTACTTGGGTTATTTAAAGAGATTGAGAGATAAAGTTTAGGGAGAGTTGGACAAGAAGAAGAACTTTTACAAGGAGATCTTTGGAGAAAGATGCTACAACTTTCATATTTTGTTTAAGCTTTCTTTATAGTTCATCTATTATTTTTGAATCAACATTGACACTTAGATTATGATGATGTTTATTAATTACTCAATTAGTTTTAATTCAAATATTATGTTCTAAATTTCTTTTATCAAGGGTTAGATGGATCCTAGGAATGAAACTTATGTTGATGTTTGATTTTTAAGTTTGATTATCTTGTTCCTCATTGTTTCTTCTTTTCTAAGCTTAATGCATGGATGTCTTTAGCTATCATGTGCATGAACTAAGATTTCTAATTCATACTTGAGAGAGATGAATTAGGAATAAACTCTTGAATTGAAGAACATATGATGCAATGAAGTCTAGAGATAGCCATTGTAAATATATAATCCATGTGAGTGTGTGTGAGGCCTTGAAAATTTTGCTATGGGTAAATTGAGCATGCAATCTGAGTTGGATGATATATGTGTAATGGTTGGCATTAGAAATGGAAAATCTTGATGCCCATGGTCAAATAACAGAGTATTATAGTTTATAAGATGAGAATTCAGTTATAGAATGAGGTATAAAACAGAAAGTTTGAGCTGCGGATGCATTCTTTCCCATATCTTGTCTGAGTACCATTGGGGATGAAATTTAAAATGCTCCATCAATCTCCATTTCCATACCTAAACCATTCCAGCCCTCTTCCCTTGATCTCTAAGAATTGGAAATAGTAAATTCTGGTGGATTTGAAGGTAGAACTATTACGAGATCGATAACTGAGTGTGTTGTAACAATACAAAATGGAGAAAACACTATGTCGAGTGAGTTAGAGCAAGAGGAGTTGTTGAGAATTTGGGGTTTTAACTTCTTAGCTCAAGTTTAACAATTCTAGTTGGAGAAAACAGTTAGGTAAGTCAATTCTACTGCTAATCATTAATTCCTATTAAATAGAAAACTCTAAATTTTGATTTATGAAGCTAATCTCTATAGTGGGAAGGCTGGGATTTGGGGAAACATAGTTGGATGGTGGAATGGATGTATTGAATGCAAATTAAAAGAGAGTTTCTGTTAGAAGTTGTTTATATGCAGTTTGAAACCAATATCCAGCTTATACATAACAATGGCTATTGGACTATAAGTTGTATTATAAGCATTTGATGAAATGACTTTAAGGAAAGTGAAACATAAATAACTTATGTTAATTATTGCCTAATCATCTCCTAATTAAGGTTGACCTGAACAATTAAAGAAACCCTAAGCTAGGTTATGTTGTAAACTTAAAATGAATCCTATAGTAGATATGATATATAGACTAATGTTGTAGGTTAAATGATAATGTGACATCCATTTCTAGTGTAGGACCTTTAAACTAGAAAGCAAATTATGGAAACATAAAGTTTGAAGTGGAAAGAAGGTGCATTGATAGGTAAATAGGTTTACATTATCTAAGCAATTGAGTTAAATTTTAATTGAACTCTATATATATGTACTTTAGGCTCTAGATGGTAATTCTTTAAGGGTTGTTGAATCATGTTGCCATCATGCTTATATTATGTGAAGTATGTTAGATTTGCCTTAAAATTAAGTTAAATGGTCTAATTGCACTTAGCAAATGAAGTAGCATAAAGATATGCAAACAGGGCAGAAAATTAAAGTGCAGAGGGGAGACAGTGGGTTGAATGCTGTGGCATCCAATCTGGATGTCATGATGCCCAATTTTAATGTCGCGGCACAAAAATGGGATGTCATGACACTTGTATGGATAATGGACATGAGGGAGTTGGATGTTGTGGCACCCAATTTGTTGTGAACAGTAAATCATAGACAAGAAATTGGATGTCGCGACATCTGATTTGTTGTTAATAATAATTTTTTCCTTTTTATGTATTTTGCTTATTTTGTCAACTTGAGTATATTTATGAGATTTGTGCTATTTAGAAGGAATGTTTCATTGTAATATCATGGCAAAGTATTAGAAATATAATGAAAACATAAGAAGCATCATGTTATGATAACCATTAGAATGGCATAAGAATTTATTAAGTAAGATAGATGTACTTAGCATTGATGATTTAGTTGAGTATGAAATTAAATGTGGTTATTTGATTGAGAAGTGAATGCATGTTTAGACAATGGATATAAGTAATGAAGGTTTGGATTCTAGCCAAAAATGTCATTATGTGTATTGGATTATTGATAAGTGAATATTATTCACTTATATGTTGCATTTTCGTGCTTTGTTTTAGTATATTATGAGTTATTTTCTATTAATTTGATATATTTATGAGTGTTATGTGTTTGTAGGCAAAGGAAAGCAAAGAAGTAGAGAAAATGAGTAAATCAAGGCAAAAAGGCAAGAAGAAGACTCAATGTCACAACACAAACAAAGTGTGTTGCAACACTGGATAAGAAGAACATGTACAGTGAATGAAGAACAGCTATGCCGCGACACAGACTAAGTGTGTTGCAACATTAAAGTGGCAGCAGACTCAATGTCGCGACACAGACAGGCTATGTCACGACACAGACTAAGTGTATTGCAACATTAAAGTGGCAGCAGACTCAATGTCGTGACACAGACAGGCTATGTCACGACATAAGATTTCATGGAAATTTTCAATGTCGCGACACTGGCTTGGGAGGCAAGATCCAAATTTCTGAAAATTGTTGAAAATGTTGCGAAATTTGAGTTTTTAATTGGAAAACTATAAAAAGCAATATGGGGTCGCCCTAGAAAAAAGTTGGGACATTTTTGGCAAGGGTTAGCAACGAAAAAGAGTGAAGAGAGGTAGCTACATGTAATTTAGTGAGGAGATCTCTCTTGCATTGAAGGAAAGCTATCCAAGGACCAAGAAGAATCAGAGCATTGCTTGGAGAAGAGTTTCTATTGATCTTTTCTTGTTCTTTATCATTCATTTTCATTGTTTGATTAAGAAAGTGTGTATGGTTTTTATTGATTATATCATGAGCTAAATACATTAATCTAGGGAAACGATGTAGTTGGATAATGATTATTTGGCTTTATTATGTTTAATGCATTTCTTTAGTTATCATTATTTATGTTGAGTGTTTAATCCAATTTTAATGCTTGTGAAAGAATGCTAGCCCTTTTTTTTACACGATTTGTGATTTGATTTGAGGCTAAGAAGCGATAATTGAATTAGACTATGATTAAGCACCATAAGATTGTCATGATGATAGGGATATCCATGAAGCTTATGCAACATTATGAGTTCTTGATTTTAATGCATCTTAATTAGTTGGGATTTTCACAGAGATGTAGGAAATTGGCCAATTGAGATAGGTTGCTATGACTTGAGAAAGACTAACAATTAATCAAGAGAAACTCATTGTCAACATAAGAATAAACATTGAGTGTTAAAACTAATGGAAATGAATATGATTTATCGAGTGAAATTGTACACCCCTAGATGTTTTAAATCATTGTCATTGTTATTGTCTCCAGAATCCACATCATTGCAAAAGCCATTAATTTAGATTTTTTCTATTTACATCCTTCCATTCACTCATTAGAATTCATTACTTCAAACAAAACCAAAAGTTAGAGTAATTTGATATTTGGTGAACTTAATCTCCATGGGAATGATATCTCACTCACTCTTTATTACTTGTTCGTGACACGTGCACTTGTGTATAAGGAAAATTGCAGCAATTTTATGTTTGTCGGGATGGCTCCTTTGGATATTATGATTCCACCCATGAAGGGGCGATGTTTGACTATGCTGCTTATAAAGGTGAAAAGGCCAGTTCTGGTCTATTATGTGCAACTCCCCTGATTACTTAATGGGTGTGAATGGAAAACTTGCAACCCTAGGTTGTAATGAAGGTGAGAAATCATGAACCATGTGGGCCATGTGGTTATGACTCTCACAACAATCATAATTGAGTTGCGGGGATAAACTGAAGCACACCAATATAGTAAGAAAGTGGATTTCACTTTATTGTGGTTGTGTCCACTTGGTGTGGTTGAGACCACTTTGTTAGTGGCTATGTTCACTTTGATGTGGCTAAGTCCACTTTGTTGGATGCCTCTCGAGCATGGCATTGGTTAACAGGGGATAAAATATATATTAGTTGATTAAACATGCCAATATGTGAACAATTATGATGAGAGGGTATGATGATCATGATTTAGAAGAAGCAAATACAAAAAGACATATTAGTAATTTTAAAGTAAAAGTGGCCCGCTTGGTCTAGATGCATATCATGCAATTAGATTTTTACCTTGATAATTGTTCCATTTGTCTATCTTATTGCATTATAGTATATTGTTAGTTTGCCTATTTGGTTAATTATTGTTTAATTGTTACCTACTTACTGAGTTGCCCAAACTCACCCTGTTTTATTATACTTTTAGCAGACAGGTCAGAAGATGGAGTCCAGCGAGGGGCTGGAGCTCAGGAGAGAGATAGATGCTGATGTTTAGAACTCATTATCTTTTGTTATATTTTGGATGTATTAAAATGTAATTTATCATTTAAGCCAATGATCTAATAATGTAAATCTAAGTTGTATGAACCATGGTAATTTGCATATAATTACTTTAGTAGGTGTACAAACATTTTCCACACTCTGCCTTTATAGGGCAACTATGAATCTAGGCATCTATGGGTGTTTATACATGTTTTATATAGTTTTAAAAGGATAGCTTTAGAGGAGACTCTAGCCATAGGTCCTCCTGTTACTACCTTAGTAATGCCTTGGAAAAGTAGGGTGTTACAGTATGACCTTGCAAGCGCATATATTACACATGGATGCCTAAGCTTAATGGGTTTATTGATTTGGACATGCATAGAGACATAATAGGTAACTTCAATAGGCACACCTACTATAGCAATTGAGAAAGGGTGGTAGATACTTTAGTGCATCCGATTAACAATGAGAGGAATGATAATTTACTCAATTTGAATCCCTAGATATTTTATCCATTGATATTTCTTCTTTTGCTCTTGCGATTTGTCAACTTAATTGTTTTAGATTTAGTTTTTATATCATCTATTGAAATTCACTTAATCAAATATTACTGATTTGATATAAGTTTGGTACTTAGTGTGTAACAATGTACTTCCTTGTGGGAACAATACTCAACTCATCTCATCTATATTACTTGTGATCATGTATACTTGCACGAGATCCAATGGCATCAAAATCTGATGCCGTGACATTAGAATAACGAATGTAGTACTTTGGGTAGTTAGAGAATTCACTAGGATGAAAAAGGAAGAAGAATTTGGCATCTGATGTGGTGAAATCTCGATCTTCTGAGGCCATTCTAGGCTATAGATGGAGACAATTCAGCTCAAGTGTTCAACATAATGTTAGAAGTTTTGAAGCAGTATAGTATTGATCTCAATGGTGAAGTGCATTTTTGAGCAGTGAAAATTTTACATCAGAACTTCTGAAGTATTAACATCAGAACTTTTGAAGCATTGAAGTATTGATATCAAAATTTTGGAATAGCATCAGAAGTGTGTCAGAGATTTTGAAGCGCTTCAAAATCTTGATCTTCAGAATTTCTGAAGAAGCTTCTGGGATGGTAACCAGTTTGGTGTGATTCTGATAGAGATTCTGACCAGTTCGGTCAGAAAACATCTAAGGAATTATAATCTTCAAGCAGCTTAACCTTCAGAAGTGTCTAAGAGGTATTGAAGAGATTCTGACATGGTTTAAACGATCAAACTCAGAATTTTTGAAGGCACTTTACCTTTAGAAGTGTGTTAGTTTTTCTAAAGAGATTCTGACATGGTTCAAAAGGTTGAACTCAAAATTTCTGAAGTAGCTTAATCTTCAAAAGTGCGATAGAATTTTTGAATGGGTTCTGAATAACATCAAAAGTGCAACAGAGGTGATTTTTGAGGTTCTAAGAAGTACAATAGAGGTTGAAAAAATTTCTACAGAGGTGCTAAATGGGTTTTGAGACTCGTGGACGAGGTTTTGAGTGGGTTCTGAGGCTCTTAGAAGTGGGACAAAGGTGGTTTTTGAGGTTCTTAGAAGTGCTACATGAATGGGTTTTGAGGTTCAGAGAAGTACGATAGAGGTCCTGAAAACTGTGATAGAATTGCTGAAGGGGTTCAAAATAACTTCAGAAGTGCAACAGAGAAACAAAGGTTCTAAAGGGGTTCAAAAGCTCTATCTTTAGAATTTTTGAAGCTCCTTCAGAACTTCTAAACTAGTGAAATTTTGATCTTCAGAATTTCTGAAGCAGCTTAACAAGAAAGAAACTTTAGAAGGATCTTTTAGTAGCAAATTTCAAAAGTTAGTTTGAAATTTTTAGAGTGGTTTAGAGGGATGAAATTGCAAATAGAAGTTGGGAGTTGCAACACTTGTTGGTTTAAAAAATTAGGAGACATGCAGATTGTGAAGTTATTATTGGAAGATGATTTTTAGGTGCAAGATGTGTTGCAAGTTTTAGAACCCACGATGTGTAGTAACTAAGTTATTTTTAGAACTTCTATTTTTTTATGCATTGTAATATTTTGGAAGCAATATTTTTTTGGAGAAATATGAGTTATTATTGGAAGAGGATATCTATGCATAGTGGAAGAGTTCTATTAAAACCCTGTTACTTGGGTTATTTGAGGACATGCAGGTAAAGAATTTTACATAGAGTTGGACATGAGAAGCAAAAGGAACGAGAGAAGGATTCCAAGTTCTGCATCATGCATATTATGAAGAATTTTCTTTTTCTTTTTAGTATGAACTAATTTTTTTTCCTAGGACAATGATGTAGCCCTCCTTGATATTCATTATTAACTGGGATTGTTGGTTTATCAATTCAATTTTATCTTATTTCATTCATTACTTTTAATGCAGTCATATGGTTTATTTAATTTTCTGATTACCAAGCATGGTTAAAGTACACGCCATATGCTAAACCATGAGCTCTCTTAAATGAAAGGATAGATTATTAAGGTACACACCCTATGCTAAACCAATCTATTTGGTTCATTAAAGTTCTTTATTCTTAATGGGTTTTCACCTCATTTAAGATACACACCATAGGTAATTGGAACTAGTAAAAATACTTGATTTAAACCCCCACTCCTAATGGTAATAATCATATGTTAGTGAGAATGATCCTAAGATAATAAATTGACACCAACTTTCTAGCAACAAAGGATATCATTGATTGGTGAAATCAGATCCCTAGACTCCTGTAACCTGTGAAATCTCATTAACTTACTGGTGGTGCTATCGTGGGCACCCAAATTTAGAACCTTGCTCCAATCTAATTTTCTGTAGTAGTGTGAGTAAGGGTC
>JAYJMB010074090.1:2120-17499 GCA_036873735.1 Pouteria campechiana | reverse complement strand
CTATTTTGTCTTTATTCTCTTTATAGATAACATCACCCCCTATCTTGGTGAAATCATTCTATCCTTTTCTATATTTCACCTTGTCCCCTCCTTTTTCCTAATTCCCAAATAAATCCATAAGACTAAAGATAAAGACAACATTTTGAAGAATCAAAAACATACTTCATGGTTCATTCAGAAAGTAGAAAATAAAATGAAAACAACATGTGAGAAAAGAATCATAAAAACAATTAAGATTAGGGCCTGTTTGGTTTGAGAAATGAAAGAGAAGCAGCAAAAACTCAATCACTAGATGAAAGAAAAAGTAACATCCTTTCAATCAACAGGAGAAAGGATGAACAATGTTTTCCTCTATTTCCCAGTTGTTTTGGTCACCAAAAGAAAAACCTCTTGGCCTTACAAATTTTAATATTCAAAATGTTGAATCCAAATCATCAGGAGACATTTTTCTTCTAATTATCAGCCTTTTGTTAAAAGGATCATAGTTCCTCCATGTGAAAAGAAATTGATTGCCTCCTGCATTAACACTTCACAATCAAAAGCAGTCACTATCCTCACTTTTGCTTGTTCTCCTCCAACAGGACCTCTGTATAACAATAAGGATGGCTAATGCAAATGTAAAAGTCATTCAAGACAAGCCCACACAACAATTAGACAAAAGGACATGATGCCCTCATAATTAAGCATTTCATTACCAGATGAAATCAGTCCTCAAGTTTTACCACATTCCAAACAAGACCTCCAAATAATTAACATATAGAAGATTCAAGGGAAAGAAAATCATACACAGACAGGCCTCAATAACAACTAGTCCCCATATGTGTCCAATTTACTGAGACCAGAAATTTGAAATGACCACCATGGTTTCATACAATAAGTCATTCTACGTGTAGTCAAAAAAAAAAAAACTTATATGGCAAAAAGTGAAAATTCACAAACCTAAGGGACTAATATATAAAAACTCCTATAAAAACATTAAAAATGTCCCATATATCATGCAACCCATAGTACCTTGCATCCCATATGTACAAGTGACTTCAACAAATTCTAGGCCATTTCGACACTTGCATAGACAGCTTCAAAGATTTTTGAATATTTTGTAAATGATACTATACTTTCTTGAATCAAATGGCCTATACAGACCTCTGAACAGATAGATGATCTCAAGTTCAATCATCATATAGGGTTTCATCCAAGTATTATGGTTGGCTCTAAAGCAAAGAAGTCACCTAAAAAACTTCAGTGAAACTGCTTTCACTAAATCATTCCATATATACACGCATGTGTACATATATGTATATAGAATCAATTCTTCTTATAACAATACCTACGCAAACCCTCTTTCGTCATATACAATAGAATCCAATCAATCATTTATGTTAATCAACAAATGAATATGATCCATTGAAACAACTCCAAACCCCCAGGAAGAAGAAGCTTCCAAGAAGCATAAATTCCTATTTTAAAGCACTTCCTTTAGATCAGCACATATATCTTACAAAAAAATATTAAAGTGCAATCCCTATATTTGGCCCTCAAATGTCAAAAAATCTGCAAGGCATTATATCCTTTTACCAGTAGCTAACATGCTGTTCAGAATCAAAAACAATCTCCATACATAATGATAATAATAACTAAATTAACAAGACAATCCAAATGGAGGTGCATCAAAAGGGTTATGACCACACTCTAACATCTGTCTCAAATATACTTTATGTTAACAAGTGATATGTGCATGCATTTTATGTCATATATGTAGCACATCAACATGTGCGTGACCATATTCTTTGACTGAAATGGATGGACACAATGAACCCACACGAACAAGAACAACAAAGAGTATAAAGCAGAAGGACATAAAAACAACAGATAACAGTAACACACCGCAGTTCCATCGACCCTTTGATCGGAAGAATGCCTCATCACGATTGATGCATTGAGGATGATAAGCCTTGGGACAACCCCTAAAACCAAAAGCCCTCCATTAAAATGGTGGTTATTGCAAGATGCAAAATATGGTAGTAACAAGAAATGACAGCTTAAAAATCTAAAGTAGAATTCTCCAAAATGGCAAGCTGTGCACACCTCCGATCACAAAGAACAAGATTACCACCATCAAAACATATAAAACAGACATCTTCCTCTTCTTTCTTCTTAGGTGGGGCCCTTGGACGGTGACGCAATGATGCTGTTGGCCGACCTCGTTTCCTCCTCCCTCCTCTGCCTGACTCTGCCACTGCAGCCTCCTCTGCCTCCTTTACTTCCGCAACCCCAGATGCTCCATCCACCGCTGGTGCCTGAACCGTCATATCCACTGACACCGCCGAAGCCACTGAAGCCACTGGAGTTGGTGAAACTGTTGCATCTGCAGGAGTCGTTGCATCCACTACAGCCACTGGAACTGCCCCATCCAGCGAACCCACATCTGGAGGAGACGCCCCAACCATGGAAGCCGTTGTTTCTGCTGGAGATGCCCTATCCAGTGAAGCCACTCCATACGCAGGAGATGCCCCATCCACTGGTGTTGTTGTAGCCGCTGGAGATGCCGCATTCACTGATGTTGTTGTAGCGGCTGGAGATGCCCCATCCACTGGTGTTGTTGTAGCTGCTGGAGATGCCCCATCCGGCAAAGTCATTCCGTCTGCTGGAGATGCCCCATCCAGCAAAGTCATTACGTCAGCTGGAGTTACCTCATCAACCGTCCCCGTTGTGTCCACCGGAGCTGCTGCATCCACTGGAACTGCCGCTGTAGTAGTATCCCCTTGACCTGTTGCATCCTCCAAACCCTTTCCATCTATCGGAGCTGCTGTCGTATCCCCTGCAATTGCCGTGTCTACAGGAGCCGTTGCATCCATCGGACCTGCTCCTATGTCCCCCATGTCCACCGAAGCCACCACTTCATGCACTGATGCAGCTTCATCCACCGGCGCAGTGGCCGCCGGAGCATCCACGTCCACCGTAACCGCCGCTTCAACGGACGCCTGCTCCTCGGCCGGGTAGCTGACAGCTACGGGAGAAGAAGCAGGAAGCTGAGAATCACGAAGAACCTCGTCTGGAAGGCTTAGTGTTTCCGGAAGAAGGTTGGAGACGTCATCGGGCACGGACGGATCTACCTCCTCCTGCGGAGCTGGCAGGTCCTCCACCTGGATGGTATCCTGGGGTTGCTCGGCAGGAACCATGCCGACATCGGACATTTCTTCGTCCTCTTCCATCGCGCGAGAGAGAAATTAAACCCTAGGGTCACCGCTAAAAGTGATGAATTCACCTAGTTTTTAGGTTAGACGGCAGCCATGTATGAGGAATTAAGAAAAAGGGGTGGTAGTTTCAGGCGAGGGAGAGAGGGAGATTGGGTGGATAGGGAAAAAAGCCCCCAAAACCACATGCGATGCGCGAGGGCCCTTGTTTGAGGAAGAGAAGAGAGGCGTCTTTTATATGACCGCGGCCGGTTGACATAGTAACTGGAATGAGGTCCTCGTGTGCACCGATCCTCTCCCTCTCTGCAGTCGGCACAAGAATCCAATCATCCTCGCCGTTGGCTTCCATAGGCCCTACCTCTGCCGATTCCGTCTCCAGAATGCCAAGCTTCTTTCTTTAATTCTACGATTGGACGGCTAGGATCATTTCCTTTGGATTGCGCGTGTCGCTAGATCCTGATCGTATTCGAACAGTTGAGTAGCCGCTTCGGCGCTCACCCGAATCGGTTTGCTTTTGCTGACGTCAGGGACGGGTTTGATGAGTTGAGTTCTTTAGAAGCTGAATTTTGTTAACCAGAAGCTAAATAAAGCAAACGGCTTCTAAGGATAAGTTACTTCTTCTAAGAAGTTGATGAAATTATTACTTGTAACAAAGGAATTTGAATCCACTAAAACTAACAACATTGTTCAATTCAACTTGATGACTTATAAGTAGCTAAAGTCATATAAATAGAAAATATTTGATACGGCTTTAATTATATTACTTAATTTATTAAATTTTATTTCATATAACTAAAGTTGACATGCTAAAATAATGAGCAAAAAAAAGTAATTGCCTTCATAGATCACACGCTACATATATAAAGTCTACTTCTTTACAATAATATTTTTTCTTAAATAAATTATAAAATACTAATAAGGATAATTTTGAAAATTAAAATCTTCTTAAGCCAAAAAAAAAAAAAAACAAAGCACTCATGCTTATAGCTTATGCATTAAAAGGAGCCGACAAGTCTTATTGGGGCTCATTTTAAGCAAATAATCTATAAGCCCAGACGTAAGCCAAAGCAAACAAACCTTGAAAAAGCTGCTTGTGAATCGATTTTGAAGTGAGAGTCATGGAATCTAAATGGTTAAGCCTGCTACGCGCTTGTACCTTAATTTTCACGTGTTTGATTATGGTTGGGTGCGCTTCGGATGTTTGAAGTGAAAATAGAGGCATTTGGAAATCAGCAGATCAAATGAGGCCGTGAGATGATGGCACATCGTACGTCGGCTGCTGTGCTTTTGTTGGGCAAGGGAAAGGTAGCTTGTCAAAAGGGGCTTTTGGAATGAGAAAAGGTCATACCATTTTGTGAATTAATTACAATAATTTAGGTTCTGCCTTACTTCCCAGCTTCTGATTCTGGTTAGGTGCAGAAGTTGAAAAAGGCAGGGCTTGCAGCTTGCTTACCCGCCTGGTGCCAACTTGCATGGCAGCAAGCAGAGCTGCGGAAGATGAAAGGGAGGCCACGCCGTGCCTAGCAGCAGCAATGGCGAATCGACAGTGGGAAGTGGTTCAACGGGTGATTGGCGACGGGTGTTTTAATCTATCGGTTTGGAAGGCTTTATTCTGTTTACCAGTGGGAATTAGCTTTATGAATCCGCAAGCCCTGTTTTTTGTTGAATCTGTTGATCGATCAACGCATTGTTCTCGCCGAGGGTCACAGGTGCGTGGAGCCTCACATCAGCTGTGCGCTAAAATGATTCTGGATTAAATAAAAATGACAGGAAAAAAATAATATTCATTTGGGTTCAAGGATTCCACGGACAGAGCCAGAATATGAGACATTTTGAATGGCATCACAACGCAAAGGATGATTCGAGGTTAAACAGGAGTGACATTGGAAAGCTCGCAGGCTTCGCTTGGTAACGTGTTAAATAGGGTGGAAAATGTTTCTACATTTTTTCACTTTCTTTTCCACACATTTTGATCCGATTTATCATTTTAGTTATCTATAAACCCTACTTTTTCTTATTATTACTTATATCTCAAATCATTATTTTTTATATTTTCATAAAAAGGTTACTAATTTTCCTAAGAACATTTTATTTTCTAGGGAATGATGTAACATATACTTACTATGATAATCATACTTTTTCGTTATTACATATATTTTTAATTTATAACTGACATTATCCTTATAATTTTCTTTTCTTTTCATTTCCTTTTTCCCAACCAAATAATCTTTTTTTCCCTTACTTATTTTCCTCATTCTCAAATGGACCCTAAGGGTGTATTTTAGAATGAGAAAAAGAAATTAAAAAAAGAATATAAAAAAGTGGAGAAAAAGTAAAGAAAATGGTATAATGTAATAAGGAAAAATGATTATAAATAAAGTAAATAAAGATAAAATAAGTAACCTTTTGTAAAAAAGTGAGAAATCATGAATAGAAATATATATATATATATATGTGATAAAAAGTAATTAAGATGTCAATTTGCATCAAAATGTGTGAAAGTGCTGGTAGAAATTTCCACCTTTTTTCTCTCAATTACCAAATATCCTAAAGAAACTTCCCTAAAAGGCCAATTAGGTGGAATTGATTTGTTTGTAATAAAATTGAATGAAAAGAAAATTAACGTTAACAAAACTATGATAATATCACCCATAAAATGAATAAGGTTCAAATAAATAAAAATTATGATTAAAAACCATAGGCAATAATTAAAAAGTTAAGCAATTATAGAAAATATATGTCAAAATCATTCTTAGAAAATGGAATTTTTCTTGGATTGAAACAACCGTAAGGGCATGTTCCATAAACAAGATTTGGAATTCTTGGAATCAACTCCATTACAAGGCTTGATTTAACATTTACTCTCCCTAGTAATTCTACTTTTTTATTCATTATTACTTATATTTTAAATTATTATTCACCTATCTATTTAAACTTTATTCACTTTATAATTAACATCATTTTTACATTTTCCATTTCACCATCTTTCATTTGTTGTCCATTATATGCCAATAATTAAGCCTTCAAAGGGTGACAGGTGCGTAGAAAGGAAACCAATCCCACAAAAAAATTTGACATGCATTTTTTTCATGAACTTTACTTTTTTTTATTACTTATATTTTTAATTATTTTTTTATACATCTATTTTAAATTTATTCACTTTATAGTTATTATTATTTTCTTTCCATTTCATTCCATTTTCTTTCCTCTAAATGCTACCAGCCGGTACTCATTTTAGATGGGGATTGGATTGTATGACACCGTGTGTGATGCATGAGGGGTTGTTTTGGGAAGAATCAAGTGCAGCAAATCTGCGTTCCAACTGCACCTCAAGCTGATGGCTGGACGTAATATTAATCTTTGATATTAAGTTCTCTAGCTTAGTCGTCGGTTCCATCCAATTAGTAGGTAATTAAAGTGAGTATATAGAGGTTTGCTAGTAGAATTAAAGAGAGTATCCTAATATCTTATCTATCGTGTGCATGGATGCGTGTAAATCAGAGTATCAGACGAGCTTGGCCGAATTGTGGTCGACTATAGCTTGGGTTAAAATGAAATTTCTTGGTTCAACTCGATTTAGGCTTTTGTAGGAACTTGATTGTCAGATTGAGCTAGGCTAAAATCATTTACGACTTCTATTCACCGTGACATGTACATTTATGATATACATATTATATATATATATATAGAAATATGCATGTACATACACACATCTATATATTCACGCTTCATGTGCATGAAACTTGTGAGATTTCACCTTAAATCATTTTCATTGAAGAATTGTTATATAATAAGGGGAAAACTTTAATGAAACCATTTCAAAGTGAAACTTTTTTCATTTTCCACCAACGGTAATATTTTTATGAAACATAAGTGAGTCATTATATTTTCTGTTATTTATTTAGTTAGCATATTGAAAATAATCCCAATTAAAAACTCTTGCAAAACTCAAGATCTAAAAGAAGTGTGTTTTTAAATATTTTTATAAGTTTAGAACATTTAATTATTCAGTTATAGTGATTTTTTAATTTGCAAAATTAAGTATAGAGACAAACAAAACAACTAGCATGAATCTGATAAAATATTATGATTTATGAAAATTACAAAGTCGATTGTGACGCCCCAAAAGTTTGAGTTAAGAGAAATTTCTTAAATAATTATTTTATGTAAATTGTATATATGAGTTCATTGAAATTGTAAAAGTAATTATATGTGTAACTTAATGTAAATATGAAAATTGTGATTAAGGGCAAGTGACTTAGAATTTGGTTGCATAGATTATTGCAAAAAAACTATTAGAAAATGTTGCACAAAGGTTGCATATGCATGGCGTAGCATGCACCACTATAGCACCAAAGGAGGAACAACTTTATGTGCTCTGTCACCCTCAAATCTCAACCAAGTTCGTTCCCCTCTCAAAATTTTGTGGGAAAATTGTTGTGTGAATGTTAATGCCACCCTTAAGTAAAAATTCGCCCATTTGAGGGTTAGAAGAAGAATGAAAAATCTAAAAATTTTACCAAAGAAACCTCTTATTGCAGTTGGTGGAAGAGATTGAAGATTTGGAAGTGAGATTAAAAAAGAATCATAGTGGTAAGTGTTTTTCTTAAACTAATTTGTAAATTTTATTCTAAGTAAGGTGTGGTTTTGCAAATCAATGGGGCTATGGTTTGAATTTGAATGAGTTATTCTTGTATTTTTATGTGGAGTTGAGTAGTAGGTTTAATTGTGATGTTGGTGGTGGAATTTAGCCATGGGAAATTCATGTGGATGGTTATCCCTGAATTAGACAACCATATTTTGCCTTTGGATAGTGTATTTTGGAAATAAGTAGGGTTGAAAGAAAATTAGTGAAGTTTAGGGCATGATGGATTAGCTAGCAAGGTTAATTATGATGTAATCATGTTAATTTTGATTTTATAATATTAGGGAATGTATTCCACATATTAAACTTTGCTGAAAATTGATAATTTAGATAATACATATTAAGTGTTTGATGAAATGACATTATGGAAGGTATGTAGAGTGTTCAATAAAAAATGATACTATGAAAAGTAAAGTGTAATAGAATGGATTTGCCACAACTCTAATTATCCATTATTTAAGCATTAAACAAGATAATAAGACAAGGATATACCATAAAAAAGTTTGGATAAATTAGTTAGGTCTCTTGTTTAGCCATGTGTAAATTCATTTGGGGGCACATGTGATATGTTTAGTTGCAATCAAGCTGTGGAGCTGAAAAGCAAGAAACGTGGAATTGTCACTATAGAGGTAAATAAGTTTCTTCTTACTATGTATATATGTGAATGTGAATGCGGAACTTGTGAGGATAGTAAATACCCCGTAACTTTGCATATGGGCATCACATTTTAAATGATGTTTAAATTTTGATTTAGAGTGATAAATTCGTGCATTTCCATGTGTTTATTGTAAAAATATGAATTCAATTATATGTCTTCAATTGGGTTGTTTGGATATGTCATGCAATTGATGAGGATAAAGTGTATTTCATGTTTTTGTAAGGGATAGAGTGTATCCTATGATTTTGCAAGGGATATAGTGTATATCTTATAGTTTTGAATGATGTTTATGATATTGTACCTTGATTGAAATAATTAATTATGCATTCTTATATATTTAAACTAGAAATGGAAATTGGATTACGTGTGATCCGACGGGTTGCTTTGATATTGTATTATATAATTTTACATTGCATGCCATTATGAGTCATGAGTTATAATGGGTATGGTTGAATAATATAATATGTGAGCATGTTTGGATGAAAAAGTATTAATAGCACAAAGGCATGATTGTGGGTAAGACATTAGAATAGTTGAAAAAGATCTAAGTGGAGAAAGAAAAAACAAAACAACGAGGTAGCTGTTTAGGCGCTACGACGCCACTCCATTAAACTCGCCCATCTGGTAGGTAGCCTTCTGGCATCGCGACACCACTCATGGGCATGTGAACATTGCACATCATGAAACTGCATATGTATTGATTTTGATAATAATTTTCTAATGGTTTATTTGCAACTGTTTACCACCAAGAACAAATTCATGCAGGCCAAGTGTGGATTTTATAATAAAATTACTGGTTTTTATTCTTACATTAGAAAGAAAAGTTAATTGGCTATTTCATATGTCACATGCTCTTTAAATTGTTCCTCCAAGCATTGAATGATTCTTATTTGTATAAAAATCTATCAAAAATCACTAGCTTTGAAATTTTAGTAAAAAAAAAACATAGAAACATAAACATGAGCAAATCTCATAAACATAATTCAATATAAGTACTACTTAAGTAGAATAGCTTAAAATAAAGAAAAACATTTAGAAGTACTAAGCATGGGCATGGGGATTGGTGGTGGTCTACATGCTTGTATATCAAGTGCGAGTGCCCTTCAATGTGTAATTATCCTCAAAATAAAAACACTTAAAATGGGATTTACTAAGTTGATTTGGCAATAATTAGTTCAAGAATGATTTAGAGGCATCCTTTAATGACCCTAATCATGCTAACCTAGGTCACCAAATTTGATCAAAGTTTGACCGTTTAAGGATATTCATTTAATCATATCTTCAATTTTTTGGATCCATCTGATATGATATGATTTACTAGTTATTAAGATCAAATAAGATATGATCTAAAGGTACCTTTTTATAACCTTGATGATGTTAATATTGTCCACAAAGTTTTGTTAAAATTTGATTATTTAGGGGCATTTTTGTATTTAAAAAATTATTTCATTTTCAACAATAACCATCATAGTTGTTAGCTAGGAACTGAATATGCTCAATATTTTTATGAATAGAGATTTATTTACAAAATCTAAGATTATGGGTAAAAATTGCAAGATTAAAAATTATTATAGGGTATGTGAAAAAGTCTGATTACTAAAACTCCACTTTCCCAATTGCAAGGAAAAAAAAGATCACATTTAAGCTTCTTTTGATAATGTGGAAAAGAAGCGTGATAGATTTTCACTCTTTTTCACCTTTTTTAATCCCTTTTAATATAAGTTGATACTTTAATAACTTAATAGTCTTAATTTTTGTATTTCCAATCATTAATTCTTATCTTTTTATATAAAAGTCTATCATTTTGTCTCTATTACCCCATCCTTGTTCATTATTTCCCAGCATATTAATCATCTTATAATATATCCTTTTTTCTTTATTTCCTCATCTCTTTTTCTCACTACCAAATGTAACCTTTTTGTATATATTCAATGCCCCCAACTATTTAAAAAATTCAAGTATAAGGTGAATAAAACAATGGACAACATCTAATACAACATTTTTCTAGAAAAAACATAATAGAGAGGCTTTTTTTTATAATTTTATAAATAAGTGAAGAACGAAGGATTTAAGAGTTCATAGGGGAATTTTCTCAATTATATATAAATAATGATAAAATAATGCATATATAAGCAAAATACATATTACAAATGCAATTAATTATTTTTTTGATGATATTTTATAGGATTTAATAGTTTTGAACATGCCTATATTATACATTAATATGCTCAACAAACTCTAACAAATTTTTAATGAGATTTATTAAGCTTTAGTGGGTTTCTATGTAAATTAATTTATAAAAAATAATTTAGGCTACAGTAAACTTTAATAGACTTTAACAAGGTAAATGAGCTTAAAGGTGTTTCAATTGGTTTGATAGGATGGGCTTTAAATAGGCTTTAATAAATTCTAATAGGCTTATTTAATTTTTAACACATTTTAATGAATTATTATATGAACCTTACTTGTTTTTTAATGAAATTTCATGTACTTTCCAACTTTTATGATATTTAATGAAATTTTAATAAACTTTATTGAATTTTCATTCATCTTACTTAATAAAAGCTAATAATTTTCTAACTAATAATTAATCTTTTTTTCTAATTGCCCACTCATGCCTTGCCCAACCGTGTATAGATGATTACATACATGGGATGTATAAGTTGATGACTTGGGTCAAATTGACTTCACATCTGATTTTTTGATGAATCTTTGAATTTTAATGCGTATACATAATCATGACGTAGTGGAAATTCATTCTTTTTATGATAAATTTTATTCAATACTGTACTGGTTGGCCACACTCGAAACTGACGCCATATTTGAATATTAGGATTGGTGATGGCAATTGCATGCCATGACGAGAACATCCAGAAGAAAGCAACAATAAAAAATAAATTCATACCATGTCAAGAGGAATTGAAGGGTCATTGTATGACACGGTCACAAGGAGAGCATGGGCTACTGTGAGTCGTAACCAGTATGCAACGCTATCAGTATGTGTCATGTTATCATGTGATCTTAGGGTTGTGTTATTGAGCTTCATAACAACAATAGATAGATCAACATTCCTCTTTAAGATAAATATATAATATGCAATTAAATACATTATATTTAATTAATGTGTGCTATCATATGCTTGAAAGGTTTAGAGTTTTGAGGATGTGAGGGTGATAAGCACAGATTTTGTAACGTTTTTATTCCTAAATTTACCTATTTTGGATCCTCAATTGATGTAAATTCATTGAGTTTGATTATATATAATACTTAATGGAGTTGGTTTCTATTTCAGGTATTAAAACTATTAAAGATGACAAAAGATATCACTTGTATTCAATTTTTGACAAAGAAGTAGGTTGATTTGAAAAATATTTATAAAGTTGTAGCCCATAAAATTATTTTTCCAATGCATCAAGAATCGAGTGATTTAGATATTATATTAAAAATTTATAATCAAAATACTAAAACTGCTCTATATGGACAGAGTTTGGGCACCCCAATTCCCAACTTGGGCGCCCCAATGCCCAAGTTGCTGGAATTTGGACGTTATTGGACAGTGATTGTGTTTCCCAATGCTCGTCAGTGAGAAAAATTGATATATTTAGAAGTTTTTATATATATTTTTACGAGTGATTATAATACGCAAGGGGGTCAAACCAAACCCTAATTGGGTTATTTTAAGGAGAAAAACATGTTCATGGAAGGAACTTTGGCAATGAGACAAGGAAGAAAAGCTTTAGAGTAAGGTAAATCATTGGAAAAAGCAGCTATAGATTTTTATGTTTTTTCTCTATTTAGTTCATCTATTATTTTTTAATCAACACTCAAACTTGGATTATGATAATGTCTATCAATTACTTAGTTGGTTTTAATTCAAATATAATGTTCTAAATTTTTTTATTTAAGGTTATATGGATCCTAATAATAAATCTTATGTTGATGTTTAATTTTTGATTTAGATTATCTTCTTTTTCATTGTTTCTTCTTTTCTATGCTTAATACATGTATGTGATTGACTTCCATATGCATGAACTGAGATTTCTAATTCATACTGAATTATGAATAGATTCTTGAATTGAAGAACATATGATGCAATAAAGTCTAGAGATAACCATTGTACATGTGCAATCTGTGTGAGTATAACTTTGCAAGCATATATATCACACATGAATGCCTAAGCTTAATAAGTTTATTGATTTGGATTTGCATGGAGACATAGTAGATCACTTCAATAGGCACACCTACATAGTACTTGAGAAAGAGTGGTAGAAACTTCAGTGCATTTAATTGACAATGAGAGAAATGATAATTTACTTAATGCAATTCATCAATATAAGTGGATTTGCTAGGTGAAGTTGAATTCATAGATATTTCATCCATTGATCTTTCTTCCTTTACTCTTGTGATCTGTTAACTTCATTATTCTGTTTAGTTTTAGTTTTAATAACAATTGCTGTAATTTATTCAATCAAATAATATCGATTTGATCTAAGTTTGGTACTTAGCATCTAACAACATAATTCCTCGTAGGAATGATACTCTAACTCATCATATCTGTATTATTTATGACCATGTATACTTGCACATGACCCAACAATGGGCCAGGTGTAAAGTGGGGGTTTTTAAAACCCCCACCATGTCTTCACCTTGCAAGAGACACCTGGCTGCTTAGGAGATGTTGCCCAACCAAGAAGCTTCCTTCCCTACTCCCATCCGATCACAACTGCCTTTGGAGAGAGAGAGACTGAGCTTCTTGCCCAAGCATCACCCTCATCGCTTTTGCTAGAGCTAAAGAAGGAGAAGAGGAAAGAGAGAGTGAAAAAGAAATTGAAAAACCCATCCCCACTAGTGTGTGCACCAAAAACAAAGGAGCCATCGTTGGGGAAGAAGAAGAAAAAGAGGAAAAAAGAAGATCGCATTTGTTCTCCTAATCGATAAACCATCATCCTCCCTTAATTTCATTTAAAATCACTAACTAATGCTAATAGGTGTGTTAGAACACATAAACATGATTTAATCCCTTGAAATAGGGCTGCCCTTTTAAAATCAAAACACCTAGTAGAAAAAAAAAAGAAAAAGAATGTTACCCCCTTGATGTGGGGCTGCTTACATGAACAACAAAATAGAATAAATGTTCTTTGTCTTGATATATGGTTGTCCATGTGAATAGGAAAGGATGGGATGCCAAAAAAACTAGTTTCCTAATTTATCAACCTAATGACTAAAGTGAGATAGACCCTAACTAGCTAAATTGAGAAAATCTAGCGATTTATGATTGATTGTATGAACAATTTGTGAAGCAAGGTGCATCCCATAAGAATAGGATGGAAAGAAGCCTAATGATGGAGAATAACGGAATAAGCAAAATATACATATATATAAAGTGAAGAAACCTTATTGATATTGTATTTTAATATTATTGTTAAAATAGGAGAGAAGGGAAAGATAGTTTTAGTACAAAAGATCATTGGGAAATATAACAACTTTCATACTAGAAAAACAGTAGCAACTATAAGTAAACTCTTACCCAAATTATTTACAAAAGCATCATTTTATTCAAATTGCATATTTTCTTTTACATGCAATTTCAATACTTTTGATTATGAAATATTCTTACACAACGTAGGATATTCTAATTGGTATACAAGTCATGCATATCTTTTAATAAATTTGTGTAAAATCAAAGTAATTATGCATTTATTTGTTTGGATAATTTCAGTAGAGTTGATAAATTGCATGGGTTAGGCTTGCTGTTGTTGGGGTGGTGAAAATCAGAACTAAACAACATAGATAAGCATGCCTAAAGCACTTCAGTATGATCATTTATTTTTGAGTGATTAGTGTGAATCATGTCACCATTGTTCAATGGTTAAAATTCATGGGTAGAATTGCACATGAATATGAGTGCATTTTCAAAAACCATGCATTGTTCAAATTAGTTGTATGGTACCCACATTAGACATGCATGCAATTAATTAGACTTGATAAGTTGGTAATATTTGAAAATAAGTTAATGATGCAAGCTATATCATTCCCAAAATGCCCCTAGGAGTGAAAGTGAAGTGGAGTTTCTACAATTGCCCCTAGAAGTGCAAGTGAGTATTCCCAAAATGCCCTTAAGAGTGCAAGTGAAGTCAAGTTTCCATAATTGCCCTTAGGAGTGCAATTAAGAATTCCCAAAATGCCCTTAGGAGTACAAGCGAAGTGGAGTTTCCACAATTGCCTTTAGAAGTGCAAGCGAGCATTCCCAAAACACCTCTAGGAGTGTAAGTGAAGTGGAGTTTCCGTAATTGCCCTTAGGATTGCAAGTGAGCATTCCCAAAATGCTCATAGGAGTGCAATTGGATTCTTATTTCTAGTAATGCCCCTAGTCTCAAGCATATAAATATCATCTCTTCCCTCTTAGCGGGAGATAAAGAATTTCTTTTGGATGAGCTTAGAAGATTCTTCAAGAGGCAGGTGCCTCTCTTGACATTAGTGGCCTTTGGCCACTGATAATTTTTTTGGTGCCTAAGGATACTCTGCTATGGCCCCACTATGGTACGCATGTGGGTCTCACCCACGCTATTGTAATGGTGGGTCCCATATAATTAATGGACAACAAGATAATACTAGATTAGATATTTAAAATACATTAAAATATATTTAAACACTAATTAGACCTTGTAAATGGCAGAGTTGCCCCAGAAACAACTCATGAAATTAGAGAGATGATGGTATTGTCTTAAATTAATTAAGAAATATTATTAGCACTAATTATTATCATTAATATTAATCATACTTAGGCTAAATTCATGCAACCTGACTCTACGATGTCTCACAGGTTAAAGGCAGAGATCGCCCACTTTTAAATTTTCATGGAATATTAGAAAACATCAATTA
>JAYJMB010074079.1:0-23306 GCA_036873735.1 Pouteria campechiana | reverse complement strand
GGAAAAATCATGGTATAATCATGTGGATTTATGGTGTAAAGTGGAGTAACGACCCCAGGAGGGCGGGGCGTTACAGATTCATGATGGACATGATTGCATTATGCGATATGAAATGGTATAATTTTAGATAGGGGATGTTTAGATTGATGGGTTGTATTATATTAGATGGGGGATGTTTGGATGGATGGGCAGTAAAGATGTAAATGAATGACTTGAGGTATGCCTTTTGTGGCATTAGGCCCTTGTAGGCCAAAAATGATATGCCCAGGTAGCGCTAATATGATATGACACCTATGGGGTGTCGTCCTGCCTAGATGGCATAGTTATAAAATGATATGACACCCGTGGGGTGTCACCCTACTTGAGTGGCATAGTTTCGATATGATATGACGCCCATGGGGTGTTGCCCTACTTGAGTGACACAGTTCCAATATGATATGATACCCATGGGGAGTCGCCCTGCTTAGATGGCATGGTTATAGTATGATATGCCTCCATGGAGTGTTGACATGCCTAGGTGGCATGTATACGGTAGGATATAGATAGCATGAATATGACATGATGCCATGGGGTGTTCGAATGTATCTGAATGGCATGCCATGTAATATTCAAATAGAAATGATTGTGATATGTGATGAGGAATATGTACACATAAGGATGAGATCATGATTATGATAAATGGGAACCCTTGAGTAGAATATAAATGATGAATATGTTTTAAAGAGAATGAATTATTATAACAATGTAATTTGGAAAAATATATTTGGATGGGAATGAATTGATGATGAGATTGTTCGTTGTAGTGAAATAATATTAATGAATGTGAATGTATGAGAGTGAATTAATGATGAGGAAAATTATGAGTCTTGATTATGATGATGATAGGCAGCGAGGTTGCAAATGAATTGGGATTATGAAAACATGTGCATCATGAGTATCTAGACAATGTTGCATTGTCCTACACTAGCATGAAATTCCATATGTCATGGAGTTGTTTGTGCATTGCAATTAATAATGATTTTTCAATGCTTTATTTACTATTATTTTTCCATTTTGCCTACTTAGTACTCATGCCTCTTATTTATAGTTTTTAGTTGACAGATCAAATTATGGAGTCCAATTGGGGGTTGGTGCTCATGATTGGGATTAGAAGAAGACCTTCATGGTGTATGTTGATGATTTGGGGGTTGAAATCCCTCATATTAAATATGAAATTGTAATTGATAAAATTTAGTTATGATGTATATTGACTATATTTGAGATAATTGTATGGACATGTCAAATAATAGAATGTATGTGATGTGTGTGAATGCATTTTTTGTGTAGATCAAGTTAGGCCATTACCATTGCCATGTGGTTTTGATTTTGGGCAGTATGTTGGTGTGTCTTATTACTTGTGTTTGTGATGTATAAATGATTGGAGGTATAATCTTATGTGTGGAATGTTGTATAGGTGCTAATTATTTATATTTCAAGGGAGACTACTGGATTTTTGGTAATTTTCGATAGCATTCTTTTTTGGAATATAAGATGGTAGCACCCGAAGAGCAGGGCATCACAAATGATATTAGAGCCATGTGATTAGTTAATGTTTATTTGAGATACATGTGTCTGATATGAGAGTTAAGCCCTTGAGTTAGGAAGGCAATGGCTCCAAGACATGAGTAAATGAATGACATGCCCAATACAAGTCGTCCGTGAACTAATAAGACCATGGGGGAATGCTATCCTAGGAAATGAAATTAGAGACCCTAGGTTGATAAATTGAATATGTTATTTATATGTGTAGTGTTAAATGACTATGTATTATTAAATTGGTGCAATGATGGCACCAAGAAAGAAGATGGATAGAGGAAAGGCCCCTATGATGAGGGAAAGGTAGTGGAAATTTGAGTAAGCCAGAGGAACGCCTTATAAAGGTGGGCATTACAAGTTTTAGGGAGGCTATTTTACTTGAAAAGTGCTCCCATAGTTTTTATGAACTTGATAAATAGAGGGTTTAGACCCTACTTAGACCAAATGAGGGTGTTCACTGAGGACATCTTAGTACATTCCCAAAAGTAGAGAGGAGCATGAATATCGATTGAGAATGACATTGTAGAAACTAAGAAAAGAAAAATTGTATGCATGCTCCAAATAATATTTTTTTTTGTATGAGAGATGGTACTCCTATGATCGCCATAAGATAGAGGCAAGGGTGAACTAGCCTAGATTGAGTAATGTAATAGAGGTCAAAAGTTTCTTGAGATTGATAGGAAATTATTGGAAAATTGTGGAAGGATTTTCCCACTTGTTATGCCTTTGACTAGATTGACTTGTGAGTGATGCATATTTGATTGAATTAATTGCTTTGAGGAAGACTTTTGGAAATTAAACAGGCATTTTGTGGAAATGCCAGTGTTGGCAGTATTATCAGGATAGAGAGAAATTAGCAGGTTGCAAGAATGTTTCAAAAGAAAGACTTGGTTATATATTAATATAGAGTGGGAATGTGATGACATTTTTAGTTAGGCGATTGAGATCATATGAATGGAACTATTAGATTCATGATTCAGAATTGGTAGTAATTGTCTTTGCATTAATAATATGGAGATATTACCTATATGGTGAAAAACATGATGTGCATACTGATTATAAGAGCCTAAAATATGCTTTCATCCAGAAGAATTGAACATAAGAAAAAGGTGATAATTGAAATTGTTGGCAGATTATGAATTTGACCATCCAAGAAAAGCTAAAGTAGTAATTAACATTTTGAGTAGGAAATCAGGGAGTGGCATGGCATATATGCTCACTCAAAAGAAAATTTTTTTTGAGGAACTGAGAAGCTTAGATCTATATGTGAATATGAATTGGTTGGTTGTACAGATGTGTGAATTGAATGAGGATTTGGGAAAACTTACATTATACTGAGAAATCGATTTGGGTACTGAATAGTAAGAAAAATAGTTGAGAAATAATGTGATGTGGCTTCTGATGATCTAGCAAAGCATTTTCACTAAGGAAATAGATGATATGAAAACTTAAAAAAATAATTAGGACAAAATATTCTTACTTGAGGAATGGGATTTAAAGTTTCGAGGATAAAACTTTTGTAAGGAGGGTGGTTTGTAACACCCAAGGTGTTAAAAATGAGAAAATATTTTCTTAAATCATCATTTTGGGATAATATGTACATGGATTTATGAAATGGTGAAGAATTGTTATGAAATTTAAATGTACATGACGATTACAGGACATTAGTCTTATTTATTTGAGGGATATTTAATGTACATATTGATTATAATTATATGGGAAAAGCCATAGCTAAACATATGAGACAAAGCAAGGAGAAAACTGAAGGAAAAACAAGAGGAGTAGGTTGAAATAATGTTTTAGTTGCTTGGAAAAAACTTTGCACTGTCTCTTCTCGAGTGGGCTTCTTAGGTTGACATGATGTTCCTGCTTGGTTTTGGTTGTGATTATTGTTTCATAAAAAGTTTGGATGATTTCTCCAACCAAGATTATTTGTATTTGAATATGAGTCATTACGTGTTTGCTGGTTGTAGAAGTTCATTGCAATTATTTGCTCTGAAGCACCTACAAAATTTTCACTAAAAGGACAAGCATTATGTGAGTGACCAGCAATACCACAAATTGAACATACCTTAGCAGGAATAGGTTGTCTTTGATTTATCATTGTGGAGCACATCATTTTTATCTACTTCACTAGTTCGACATCTTCATAGAAAGTTGAGTGTTAGAATTTACCTTGTACATTCCCCTAGACCTACCTCTAACACTCTTCTATTGTGAATTTTCTCCAAGCATCTCATATAAATCATTTTTTTCTCTAGGTTCTTCTCTCCTATTGCTCCACTTGGAGCATATCAACCATGGCTTAGCATGGTTGTGTTAGTCCATCATAGAAAAATTGATTTAACAACTCTAAAGGATAATAATGGTGGGGACATTGAATCAGTAGTACTTTAAATCTTTCCCATGCCGCACCTTCCATCTGAGCAAAAGTTGCTATCTTACCTCTTAGCTCTGTAGTTTTGGTATGAGAATAAAATTTACTAATAAACCTATTATAAACTGTATCCCATGTGTTTAACAAACCAGGAGCTAATGACATGAACCAGGTTTTTGCTACATCCTTCAAGGTATATGGGAAATATCTCATATGTAGCTGATCCTCTATAAGTCCCTACAAAGTAAAAGTTTGAATAGTTGCATAAAAATCACAAATAAAAGTTAAAGGTTCTTCTACAACGACACCATTGTAATACCTAGGGTGTTAATTTTTATAAATTTGTACGTGAATAATTGAGTACATTGGTGTTATTTCTAATGTAACTAAAAAAGGAAAGGAATTGAGCTAAGGAAAATTTTTAAATTGTGATTATAGTGATGGATTGAGATGAGAAGCAATTGTTTCAAAATAAAACTATGTAAATGATTTGATTTTAAGTTATTTGGGGCATAATTTTTATGCATTAGATGTTAATATTATGTGAAAAAATATTATGATTAAAAATATAGGAAAAGGAATGAATAAACTAGAGAAAACAAATGAGAAGAAGTAGACCAGCAAAATTGGCATTGCGATGCCAGAATGGGCGCCGCGGCGGTAGTCGTTGATGAAGCATGGATGCAGGCAGATTTTTTGGCTGGGGTGCCAGAATTTGAGTAGTGCTGGTCGGTACTTAAGTCAAGAATTGACATTTTCTGCCCTGTTCCATTTCTTCGTCTTCCCCAATGCCCTAGCCATGAAAATCCATCATCTAAACTCCACTTTTTGATAATCTAAGCAAGAAAATCCTTGGATTTCTTTGGAAAACATGAGTTAGTGTTTTGTTTTGCTGTTTGGGTGTGTCTTCTTGGATGGGAATTCAAGTGGTCGTGAACCATCAATAATTTGTTATGATTTGGGGGTGGAAATGAGTGGAAAATGATCATCATGCTTAGAAACCAAGTTAACATTCATTATCTCCATTGAATTTGTGTGGTTTTTATGCTAGGGTTTCAAATCCAACTCATGAATAATAATTTTGGATATTATGGAAGAGGATTGATGCAAAGTTAGGAGGGGGAAAATTTTAATTCATTGATGATAACATTTTCGGGTTGGTTTGAGCATGAAAAATCATGATTCATGTTAAGCTAGGGTTTGTGAACAGTGAATTTTAGGGAAAATGATAGTTAGTTGATGAGATCAAGGAGAAAATGGTTAATTACCTAATTAGAGTGTTTTAGGGCTTGTGTAAGAATGAGATATATAATTTTGGACAATAACCTCATTGATAATGGAAAAAGGGTTTTTACTTATGGGTTATGTGAGCCCAAATTGACTAGATTAAAGGCCTAGTTGGATTATCTTTAAGGGTAATTGCATGCTACTTATGTTGTATGATGATTGCACATGGTTGGAAATGAAATTCCTTAAAACCCCTTGTTGAGATGTTATGATTTACATAATGTCTATTAGCTATTTGATAAAATGTCCCAATGAAAGGTAAACTATGTATGAAGGGTTTGATTATAACCCTAATACCCTTATAGAAGGGAATGAAGGATTAGTCATTTGGGGTGTAATTTATTAATAATGAAATGGTTCCATGATGATAGAATGTTCTAATGTGTTATACATAAATAGGATCATGCCTATGTAAGGCTATACCTTGTTGAGATGTTATGATTTACATAATGTCTATTAGCTATTTGATAAAATGTCCCAATGAAAGGTAAACTATGTATGAAGGGTTTGATTATAACCCTAATACCCTTATAGAAGGGAATGAAGGATTAGTCATTTGGGGTGTAATTTATTAATAATGAAATGGTTCCATGATGATAGAATGTTCTAATGTGTTATACATAAATAGGATCATGCCTATGTAAGGCTATAAATATGGATTAGAAACTAAGGAACTAATGAGGATTGATGAATTGAAACTTCACACAGGTAAGTAGGCCCCCTTTTCTCGGTTGAGTACATGGGGATTTGCCCATTTATTTGAATCCAGGCTTGTATAGTTTGCTTGGGGATAGTGGATGTCCCATTTATTGTGAACACGTATTTTTGGATCCGGAGATATGTTTTGGTTGTTGATATGTTTACATGAATAAAATGATTATATGATTTTATTGTATGGATTGATAACTATTTGGGATAGAGATTATCTTGTGTTGGTAAATAAACACGAAGTTATTATGTTATATGAACATATGGATGAATGAGGATGATGCATATCCCATTATACGAAATAATGTTCATTTTGTTAGGTAAATGTGAATGCTTTGTATATTTGAAAAGGAAATATACATGTTTTGGATATGATATTGATCATTATTTTCTATTATTTGCCTACTTACTGAGTTGCCCAGACTCACACCTTCTTATTCTTATGTTTTAGCTGACAGGCCAGGTGAAGACTCCCAACTGTGGATTGGGATTGGTGAGCATGAGTAGAAGACCGTTGGATGGTATGATTGAATATGGGGATTGGAAACCCATTGGATATTTGTATAATAGTAATTTGTATAATTGTATTAATTACAAATGATGTATATTGTAGTATAATGACATGTCATAATGGTGGAAAAATGTGTAAGATATGGAAATAGATTAGTTATTGCCATCATGGGGAGACACAGGTTTTGGGTTATGGGTAAAATGGACTAGTTTAGTAACTTATGCCATTCTTTTACGATTATTAAATTCAAATGTTATCTTTGATGATGAATGTACAAGATTATGTTTTATATTGGAAATTATGAATATTAATATTCGGAATTTTTTTAATTAATGTATATCAAGTATAAATTCATAAAATACAGGGCAGACTCTACCAAATTTTTGGCAGAAGTTCCCTTAAGAATAGGAAAATTATTAAGAAGAAAGGAAATGGTAGCATCCCGCATAGGCCCCAATAGAGAACAATCTATCGAATGACCAAAATGTATGGGGTAGGGGTGCGGGGCATTACAACCATAAAAAGAAGAAAGCATATTAAAGTATATATGTTTCAGCTCGTAGTTCCTGACATTGTTAATTAAAATAATGCATGAAGGCGATATCCTAATTATAGAGCATGCAAACGCCTTCAACAACTACTGTCTTGTTAATCCTCCTCGTTTTCTATGTTTTCTGCCTTCCTTTCTTTGTCTTCTTTGCTTATGTTCTTTGTCTCCTTTTCAACCTTATCAATACAATTGTTCAAGGGAAATAGTACTAGATTTAGCAATCATCTTCCATGCATTCACAACTCTTTAACAGAAAGAAAGGAAAACTAAACAATTAAAAATCCTAAATAAAATAAAATATAATAAAGAAGGGAAGAAAATTGTAACCAAATTAATTGAATCAAGAGAGCACTTACATGGTTTAGCATAAGGCGTCTACCATAGCCATGTTCTCAGACAATCAACTTAATTCATAAAATTGGTGATCAAGCAATTAAATAAATTAGATGATTGTAATAAATACAATGAATAAAATAATATAAAATTGAATTGATAAACCAATAATCCTTGCTTAACAGAGAATATCCATGTGAGCTCATCTTTGTCCTAGAAAAAGAAAATTAGTTCATGATAAAAATAGAAAGAACACTTTTTGAAATATGCATGTTACAGAGCTTGATTCTTCCTTTCTCCCTTGTAAAACTTCTCTGGCTAAAAACTCTCTTTACCGAATTGCCCTAAACTATTTTTGTTTACTACTGGTGATAGACAACTCTTCATAGATGAAGGCGACAAACAAATCTTTCTTCTTTAGCAGTTGTGCCGCTTCTTCTTTATCTTCCATATTTTCTACAGAGATTGCAAGCAGGTTCCTTGGCCTCTTCAGTTTTCAGATAAACTTTATGTGATAGACTTTATTTGATAGATAGATGCTTGAGTAATTTTATCTCCATTTTGGCTTTTCATTTGTCTGTTTTCTGCTCCATTTGTTTATGCATTTGCAAACTGAATTCATCTTTTTATTGCGGACAAGTGTTGGTTATAATCAATTTTTCTATCTTGTTCGTGGAGCGATTTGTTTGAATTTTCCTGAGGGTGATACTTTTTCACACTGACTTTTTCTTTATACAATTATCTTGATTACTCATCGAGGCTTGAGCTCCATGACTATAGATTTCCTTGATGGTTTTTTTTAAAGTTTCAGTGTCACTCTTTCAGGCAGTGGATTGTGCTTGTTAATGCATTCGTTGTGTGTGTTGTCCACTATATTTAAATTGTTTCCATATAAGTATAGACCTATTTCTAGAACACTTGGGAATACAATTATTAGTACCACACATGTTCACTCATATGTTGTTGAACATCATCAAAACTTGATTAATTGCCATATGCACTATTTGGTTCAACAAGTGTTCCTAAACATTTATGAGAGAAATCATATATTAAAGCAAAGAGAACCTTTTAAGAAAAGTGCATATACTTAGGGGGAGCCTTAGCTTTAATATTTTTTCTAAGTATGTTTTATTATAGAAAGGAACATTCAATTGTTTTGTCATCATCAAGGCATGGACTCTCAGCCTAATAAAGGCTTGTTTTGATGATGAAGAAACATGTGGGTGAGAATTGAGGGTACTAATATTGTTATTTCCAAGTAGTGCAAAATTTAAGTTAAAAAATATGTGTAACACAAAAATATCAACAAAAAAATTACAAAAAAGTGTTAAAGGACTTAAATCTATCAAGAAATAACTCAAAACAGTCAAAACATGCCATAAAAAAAGTCAAGATGGAAAAAAACTATAAATGCCATGTTTCTACAGAAGTTTGTAAGATAGAGGATAGCACAAAGGAAAATTATCCTTTGACAGAGGCCATTGAAGGAATTTGGAGTCATGTCTAAGTTAAAATTCTTCAGAGAGGAGAACTTCAAAAATGACAAAGGCTTGTGAACTACCTTTTAAAAGTAGTTAGAGCCATCAACGCTACTAAAGGAATCTATAAAGGATTTTGGTCAACCACAAAAGTCTATCATTAAAATTGGCAATGGATGTTTTTCAACAGAGGTGTTGATAAAGGAAACCTCATGCGCCATAGATGTCTATCATTATTTCTGGTAATGGCTATTTTTCATGTCCTCTATTTATATATTTCTCTTCCTTTTTATAGTTCTTCTCCATTTTATATAATTCTCCTCCTTTTTATATCCTTCTTATTGAAACAAGTTGATAAGCTCATAATTTATCATATTTTAATACCTAAATTCATATATTTTTGGATCCTCAATTAATATGATTTCAATGGTTTATATTCACATTTAATTAAATATTGCACTTAATGGAGTTAGTTTATATTTCAAGCATTAAATTTTGTCAAAATGGAGCTGAATACAAAGGAACTGTTACTTGGAGGCAATTTTTAGCACATGGAGGTTGATTTAGAAAATGTGTTCAACATGAAAGTTGTATCCCTTAGAATTATCTTTCTAACACACTAAGAATCAGTTGATTTTGACATTAGAGGAGAAATTTATGGCTAAAATACCGAAACTGCTCATACACAAACTTTTGGTCACCATAGCACCCATGACATGTGGTAATGTAATATATGAGGTTTTTGAGTATTGTGTATGCAAAATACAATGTAATTATATATTGAGGTGCAAAAAAACCCTAATTTGGGTTATTTAAACAAGGTTACACATCTAAAATAGAGGAGAACATGTCCATAATATTTTGAGCAGAGTTATGCAAGAGAAGTGAAGCAAGGGAGTAAGAGTGAAGGGAGAATCAAGTTCTGCAACATGTCAAGTTTTATGAAGGGGGTTCCTTTTATTTTTTTCATGAAATAATTTTCCTTTTCTAAGGTCATCCCTTACACATTTTCTATGTCAATTTAGGATGTTGGTTAATCAATTCAATTTTATCTTATTTCATTCATTATGTTTATTGCTATCATTTGATTTATTTAGTTGCTTGATCACCAATTCTACGGATTAAATTAATTATCTAAGGCGTGGTTATGGTAGACACCTTATTCTAAACCATGTAAGTACTCTTTTGAATGAATGAATAGATGGTTATGGTAGATGCCTTATGCTAAACTATTCTATTTAGTTCATGAAAGTACTTCTAATCTTAATGGGTTTTCAACCTAAATTATGCTACACACCATAGGTAATTTAATGGGTGAAAATACTTGATTTAAACCTAGAAGCCTAACATTAATAATCATACATTGGATAGAGTAAAACTAAGATATGAATTGAATCCAACATCCACACGATATAGGATATTAGTTAGTGGTAATAATCATATATTGCAAAGTTTCTCTTACATTACTCATTGTTTCAGTTATTTTCTGAATCTTATAAGTTGATTTACATTTACTTAGTTTCCATCTCATCTTGTTGATTTAGGCTTGTCTTAGTTTCAACAACTAGATTTTTTTAAATTAGTTTGATCAATTCTCTATGGATCAACCCTTGTTCTTGCACGCTATACTACTATAGACTGACAAGGTCATAAATTATCATATTTTAGTACCTAAATTCACTTGTTTTGAACCCTAAAATGATGTGATTGCATTGGTTTATAATCACATTTGAGTAAATATTGCACTTAATAGAGTTTGTTTCTATTTCAGATGTCAAAACCTATTAACATGACAAAGTCATCACTTAGAGGCAATTTCTAGAAAATATGGAGGTTGATCTAGAGAAATTGTTCAATATGAAAGATGTAGCCCTCAAAATTATCTATCTAACAAATTTAGAATCACATGATTTTGTTATTGTGCAAGGAAGTTATGGTCAAAATACTAAAATTGTGTCCATAAGCTTTAGAGCCTCTGAAAACAACTCCAGAGGTCCTGAAGTGTGTATCAGAGGTTTACACAAAGTTTTTATAGGCATGGTTGTGAATGCAATTCCAGTGCTTCAAAGCCTCTAAACTTCAAAGGCTTTGGAGGAGGTTTAACTAGCATTGAAAGACTTTTGATGTGCGGAAGGACACTTCAAAGACTCTGAAACAAGATTCCGAACTTCTCAACATGATCTTCAGAGGCTCTAAAGTGCGTTTCAGAGGTTTGGAAGTTAAGCTTATAATTAAATCTGAAAACAAGTGCATGATCAGACATTCTGAAGGTGTCTCAACTATAATATCTCAAACTCAGGGGCTCTCTAAAGAGTCATTTTAGAGGCGCTAAAGTTAGCTTACAAGAGAATTTGAAGATAATAGCAAGCGCGGTAGGTCTGAAGACATTCCAGTGGGCATTCATGAACTTCAAAGGCTCTGAAGAGACGTTTTAGAACCTCTAAAGAGAGCTACAAGATTCTAAAAGGTGTTCTTGCTAGCTTTCTTGAGTTTCGAAGGGTCTAAAGTGCAGTTTCAGAACCTTTGAAACAAGTTTACAAAAAAAATTCACAATTTTTGGAATTCAAAAGCATGATCAGATATTCTAAACTCTGTCAAAGGGATGTCCAAAGGAGAAAAACAAGTTTCAGAAGGCATTTTCGAAGGTCAGCAATGCAGTTTAGATGTGGTTTCAGAGGAACAATTACAGAAGAATCCCACATTCAAAGTCATGTACGAAAGCAAGTTTCAAAATGAATTTCAAAGGTTTTAGAGACTTTGAAATCAGTTTCATTGAAGAATCAAGTTTTTATAGATGCATTCAAGAGAAAAACTCAAGTTTAAGAGTTTTGTAAACTGCTTCAAAATCATGTATATGGTGAAGCTTCCGAATGGGATTTAGAAGGGCTAAGTCATGGATAGAAGATGGACGCTGCAGCACTCAGATGTTTAGAAGTTGCAGAATTGTAATTTTTAGAAGTTGTTGAATTGTAGATCTTTTAGAAGTGCGAAAGTATGAGTTATATTTGGAAGCTAAGTACCCTTCGTCAGATGTGCTGGAATTTCTAGAGTCTAAGACATGTGCAAGTTTGAGTTATTATAAGAAAAGGATTCCTATGTGTAAGATGTGTTGCTATTCATTGAGGAGAGAAAAATAAACCCTAACTGAGGGTTATTTAAAAGAGGTTTTCTCATCTAAACAAGGAATTAGAGTTTGGAGAAAGAAAACAATAAGGGTGCATGTCCAAACAGAGATCTCAAGGAAGATCACTAGGCTGCAATTTTTAATCTTTTATTTCTTTTAATTTAGTTAATCTTTTTTATTTGGAATAAACATTCATATTTAAATCATGAAAATATTTATGAATTATTCAATTCATTTAAATTCAATTATGATGTTCTAAATTTCTTTTATCTGGGGTGAGATAGATCCTAGCAATGAATCTTGTATTAATGTTTGACTTTTGATTTAAATTATCTTCTTCCTCATTGTTTCTTCCTTTCTATGCTTAATGCATGCACATGATTAGCTACCGTGTGTATGATTTGAGATTCCTAATTCATGCTTGAGAGAGATAAATTAGGAATAAAATCTTGAATGGAGGAGCATATGATATAATAATGACTAGAGATAGCCATTGTACATATGCAATTCGTGTGAGTATATATCACACATGGGTGTTTAAGCTTAATGGGTTTATTAATTTAGATTTACATGAAGACATAGTAAATCACACTAATAAGCACACATACCATAGCGCTTGAGAAAGGGTAGTAGATGTTTTAGTAAATCTAATTATTGCATCTGATTGACAATAAGAGGAATGATAATCTATTCAATGCAATGCATCAATACAAGTGGATTTGTTAGGTGAAGTTAAATCCCTAGATATTTTTTCTATTGATTTTTTCTCACTTATTTTTGAGATATGTTTCCTAGTTCTTTGTGTTATTTAGATTTAATCTTTTTAGAATCATTCTGAAAATCAAGTGACCAAATAATACAAATCTGATAAAATTTTGGTACTTAGTATTGTAATAAAACAACTCCTCATGGGACGATACTCTACTCAATATATCTATATTACTTATGACCATGTATACTTGCACGAGACTCAACATAGACTCGTGCACTTGTGAGGAATTAGAATTTAACCATCATAAGTCATGATAGCTCTTCTCCCCCTTTTTGTCATAATAAAAAAAGGTCTAGCCTATGGGAATGGGGAATTGAGATGTGAAAAAGGAAATGCTCCCCCTAAGATTCATAATATAAAGCTTCATTTTACATTTTGAGTCAAAGATTGTTAGCTCATATACTTCTCCTTATTCTTTGGTGATAAATTTCTATTCTTCTTAATGAGAGATCTTATCAATTCTTCATTTTCCTCATCTCACTATATGATATTTCACTTCCAATGCCGTTCTTATTTCATCACCAAAGCATATCACATAAACGCTTTTATAAATATCATAGTCTTGAATGATAAAGAATAATTCACCAAGTTGAGACAATTCATGACATGAATACAACCTTAAACATTCACTAAGATTTGAAATATTATCTTAATTATTTTAATCATAAGAAATCAAGTCATAATGATGATTATAGAAAGTACGACTAGTATTGGAATACCTATTTGAGACCTTAAACTATGAAACTTCTCAAACAAGCTTAACATATATGCCTTGGGACTGCAATGATGCGATGGTACGTGAAGCACAATCTTAATCATAGTCCAGTTACAATCATTTTCTTTCACCCCAAAGTATAGATATAAGCTTTAAGCCATATATTTCAAACCATATTAAATCAATAGTTATCAACTCATTCCTGAGATATATAAAACATTCTTGTTGATGTTTCTAAATCATATCAATTTAATCAGATTTGGCTTATTTTTCAACATAATGTGACAAACACACATCATCTTAATTATTGAATAATTAAGACATGACAATGAATGACCATAACTGTTTGTATTTGTTGTTCCAAATGATTCTATAATATCATTTTGTGATAATTAGTTCATAAAATGTTTTGCAAGAGGAGAATTTTACCAAAATTATCTTAATTTAAAATAGGATTTTTATCATTTATTCATTGAATGATCTTTTTACCACCTAAGCTTCTTAAGTTCCTTTCTATAGATGGTGGATTGAAAGTTATAACCTTGAAGTCAATCTCCATCAAAATCTCCAAGTGAATGTGCTTAGCAAAGGCATTCATTGCCACAACTGAATCCATAGGGAGAACCTTAACTAAAGATACAATAATTTATAATTGATGTACAAGTGTAGGCTTATTTACCAAGATAAGATCACCATCTTCCAAAAATCTATATACTATATCATCCAACTAGTGTTTTCTATATTGCTTTAATAAAATCAATCCACTCTTGCTCCTTACATAGCACTCCCTCATATGATAAACATGTGAATTGCCACACTTATTAAGCTTTCTTAAGTTCCTTGAATTCACATACTTAGGAAATAGCAGTTTTTCATAAATGTCTTTAGGAATGCCAATTTCAATCAACCCAAACTTTGGCTCACCATAACAGTTAAATTACATTTGTTTGATCCGACAGTTTTTTCATAAAGATACTTCTTTAATCCATCTAAGAGTAGATTTGCGAGAAGCATCATCATTGCTTCTTGTAAGGCATCTTTCATATAGCATGAATCAAGGGAGATAATCTAAAACTTGATAACTAGAAAGACAATGGATGTCACTTAATGTGCTCACTTTGACCACACTTGTTCAGCTATCTTTTGAAATCCATAAGCCTTTTATATACCCTTGTACATTATTCATTGCTAAGTTGTTTATGCTTGATGTCTTAATTTCATTTATGGTTATATAGTATCATAAGCATATAGACATGTAAAGCATATTTTGTTTATATCAACTCAAATATTCAAATTTTGGCAAACTTATCTCCTTGGTCACCTCTTTTTCAATCTTTGCAAATTGCAGTCATGTTTTTGATGCCAATCTTGCTTTTTCAATCAGCACTTTTTGAAAATTTTCTTTCTTTAGCTTGAATTTATAGACTGAGAAGGTGATTATGATTCCTCATTGTTCTCTTCTATGTTTTCATTTCAAGCTTTTCCTGCATGCACTTAGGAATTTCTTTGCATAAACATTTTCTAAAGTAAGTGTGTTTATGCCAATCATTTAAACTTATACATTTGTTTTTTGATATTCTACTTTGTCTCTTTGCACATCAATTCTAGTAGAAAGATTATAATTCCATTCATGCCAAGCTTTAGAAGCTTTTCTTAATTCAAATAGGGCCTTTGATAAGTCATGAATATAATGATGAGCATTTGATGTAACAAAACATCATTTGACCAAACCATTCAATAATATATTCTAATTATTCAAGGAAATAATACAAGTTCTGCATATAAGGACTTCAAGTCTAATAAGTAATGTTGGAAGTGAACATTTCCATCTTTCCATGCATTTTTCAGACTTGAAATATTTATTTTGTTTGAAAGTTTTCTCCCCCTAAAGTTTTTAGATGCGACATCTAATTTTCTTGATTTCTCTACTGTACTTTCATTCCTTCTTTCCAAGTGCTTCTTGGTTGTATTTGATGAACTAGAATTAGACACTTAGGTAAGTTTGAATTGTCAAGAATTATCAAGAAATGTGTTTTCCCATAAATCCAAATATATTATGATTCTTTTGATCGGCACAAGATAACTTTAGTTGATTCCTTACTGTATTGAATAGCTTGACAAGAATTAGAAGAGATCCTTTTAAAAGTTGTAAAATAAGTTAAACAATCATTAAAAAGTGAAGCTCATCAAAAAAATTATAACTAAATTTGAAAAAAAAAATCCCAAAACTGAATAAAAATCCCTACTCGCAAACTTAAACTAAACATTGTCCTCAATGTAAAATAATAAATGAAATTTAAGATTAAGGGCTTCCTTGAATGAAGTGCATTCTCATCCTCATTTCGAAAACTAACTTGGCATCATCTTCAACCTTCACTCACTATCATACCAACTCACTATGTCATCGTTCTCCTCTGAAATGGTATTGATGAAGCTTTGAACACTCCGAATGTTGAAGCTTGTTGGAGTGAATGCATGTTCTGGAATCTTGAGTTCTCAAGATTGATACTTGTTGAATGTACTCAAGAGACACTTCTTCTTCATTTGAACTTCCATTTATACTCTTTCAGCCATTAATTATTACTTTTGGCAATTTTTTGACCATTACAAATTATGTTTTTAACGTAATTTGCCTTAAAAGCATGCTTTAGAACTTTTGCAAAACTTTATGAACTTTGATTGCCTGTCTAATACCATTGCCATTTATAATGTTAGAGCTTTTGAAACTTTCTTCAAACCTTCTAAATGTCAGCTTAGTTTGAACTTCTTCCAGCAATGTGCTTTAGATCATCTGAAGTTAATTCCTCAAGTTTTAAAGTTCCTTCTGAACGTTGACATTCCTAACGACTGCTTTTTCCCTTCTAAAGCACGTTCAACATTTGAAGCATCATCTGAAGAGGCTTCTTTGCTTCCAAATAAACTCTGGTTGTTCTTTTTAATGTCTGAAGTGTGGAGTTCTTCCTTTGAGAATGTTCTAAACCTTTTAGACGTAGCTTTTAGGGATTTTGACCTTTAAAATGTTTTGAACACATTTAACTTGAGTTCAGAAATTTCCCATTGCATGTGAAGTCCTCTAAAGTGTGAAATTCTTCATCTAAACATACTCTAAAGTTGTTTTGAAGCTAACAGACGTAGCTTTCAAATCATCTGATAGCTTATGAGATCTTCATCTTTGAAGCTCATGTCTACCATCCGAAGCATCTTTTAAGGTTACGCTAAAGCTTCTGCTTCCTTTCTGAATTTAAAGTTCTCCTTCTCAAACCTCTAGAGGCTAGTTTCAAACATCTAAACTTATCTACATCCTTAACTCCTCCTTTGATTCTCTAGTGTCCAGATCATGCACTCATCCTGCAATAGAAACATTATACCAAGTGTTCAGATAAAAATCTACCTTAAACATACATAATTAACTACAAAAGATGAACTAGCCTAACCTAATGAATATGCAATCACTAAACTAATGCTAAATAAACAAAGAAAGTTTAGAAACTTGGGTTGCCTCCTAAGAAGCGCTTTATTTAAAGTCTCAGCCCGACTATGGCCTTCCATCTTTGAATTGATTCTTGGCTTTTTGGTGTTCTGGTTCATTAAATCTTGGTATTGGCTTGTGGAATTCTTGTGCACCCAATTGATAAACATAGTTGAATGGTTCATCATCTTCCAATTCAACTCCATCAACTAATACTACTTCCATTGTGTTTATAGACTTCCTAAAACTTCTCAATGATTCCATCCAATACATCTATCTCGAAGCAATTCTAGTTCTCATTAGGTAGCTTCATCTTTGTGAAAATATCAAACTTCACTATATGGTCTTGGAATTGCATTAGCTTTTCTTCCTCCGTACCTATAAAAGAAGAAGAAATAATCACTAGAAAGAATGAGTCATTACCTACAAATGCATACCTTAAATGATTTGGCAATTTCTTTAGTTCCAATTTTGCTTTGATCTTCTCCTTTGTTGAATCTTAATTAAGATTTTCAATTATCTCACCAGATTTTTCTTGTGGGAATACATCCAAAGCTAGAATATGCTCTATGCCATTGTAAGTTTTTTCAACAACTTTCTCTGCTTCAAATGCATAGGAAAAGGGACTGGTGAATTATAAGGTGGTGGAGGCTTGTAGTTAATTGGAGAATCTCGAATTGGGAACATAGCTCTCCCAATAATTATTTCCAACTTTCACTTCTCTTTCTCCTCCTCAGCACCACTTCTTAACATTATAATCGTATTAACTTGCTTAGGCTAACTTGGTAACTTTCCAACTCTACACTACTTTTGTAATCCACCCTAACTGAGTCTCTATCTTTTTAATAGATGCCTCCATGGTTTGGAATCTTGTTTCATTTGCTTGGATAAAATTCTAGATAGTCTCTTCAAGAGTGGGCTTCTTTGGTTGAAATCAAGTTCCTACTTGATTTTGATTATGATTGTTGTTCCATGAAAAATTTGGATGACTTCTCCAACCAGCATTATAAGTGTTCGAATATGGATCATTATGGGGTTGCTGGTTGTAAAAGTTCATCGAATTGGCTTGTCCTAAAAAATTTGCAAAACCTTGACTAGAAGGACAAACATTGTGCGAGTGACCAAAAATACCACAAATTGAACACACCTCACTAGGAATAGGTTATCTCTGGTTCATCATCATGGAGCACATCATTTTCATCTACTTTGCAAGCTCTAAAACCTACATAGAAAGCTTAGTATTAGAATTCACCTCATGCATACCTAGAGACATACCTCTGGTACTCTTCTATTGTGAATTTGCCCAAAGCATCTTATATAGATCATAAGTTTCCTCTGGGGTCTTCTCTCCCATTGCTCCTCTTGCAACATTATCAACCATGGATTAGCGTGGTTATGTTAGTCCATCATAAAAAATTGATTTAGCAACTCTAAAGGAATACAATGGTGAGGACATTGAATAATAAATGGTGACAGGATGATCATAATGAAAAAAGAAAGAAGTTATAGAGACAAACTTCATCTATTGCTTGAAGAATCTAGAACAAATGAGGAACTCAACTTTGTCTAAGGATTAAATTCATTTGTTACTTCAAACAATGTGATAGACAAAGTGGAAGATGAAGTAAAAATTGCATTGTGAGTATAGATGAAGTTGCACAGATGAAGTAGCTGCTTGGATAAATGAACTTCAACAGACAAAGGCACATTCATTTGTAACTTACTACAGACAAACATATAGATAAAGTGCAAAGTAATTTATCTAAGATAAAGCAAAGTAGAGTTCCTCTGTCATTTACATTAGACTAATATTAAACTTCATCTATTCGAGCAAAACAAAGCAGAATTCATCTGTCACATCCAATAGACAAATATGGAACAAAAGATGAACATCACACTTTATCTATTAATGGAGACAAAGGAGAGTTTGTCTATCAACTAGTTTGACTTCATCTGCGCTACTAAGAATTTTCCTGTTATTTACAAAAGATAAAGCACATTCATGAAGATTTGACTAATAGAAAAATCTCTTGAAGGAATTCGTGCAGACAAAGCAGAATTTGTCTATTGATCAGTTCGACTTTGTTTGCGCCACCTAAAGTTTGTCTATTATTTATAACAAACAAATCAATCTTGCCAAGGATCAACTGACAAACAAACTAATGAGAGAATTCATCTATAACTTATGATAGACAAATGCAAACAGAGAGAGGTTGTGACTTATTAGAGGAAAATCAATTTATATGACTTGCATCTAAATGACATCTGCATCCATGCTTTCATTATGCAAACTCGTTACAGTCACCATTGTTGGCAATAAGCGGCATTGTAAGTTTTCAAGCTATGTTAGGTCAAAATGAGAAAAGATATTTCAGCAATAGCTTATCTTCCCATCTGTAAAAGAATGACAATGCAGAAGCTTGAGAAAAATCAGAAAGAGATGGACTCTAACGGCAAAAATCTCAATGGTCTTATTCATTCATTGCTACTTTTGTTTATGCATTCAATGGAACCCATCTTCTCCAATAGTCAAAATTATGAAGAAGCTATTTAAGGAGAAAAGGTGGAACAATTTAAGGTGGTGAAGCAAAACTTTACAAGTGAGCTTAATCTTATGCAAATCCTTCCACCCATGACCAAGAGCTTAAACCGTCATCTATCTTTATAAGCTTCAACTGCATATCTTTATGACCATTGAGTTTACATTATGGGAAGATCTTTGCATTGCATAGATCCATAAAGAGATCAAATCTTCTCATGTACTTTTAGTGAAACACTATGTAAAAGTGTGTAAGTTTTCTAGTAAACTTGAAACTAGAGAGTTGTTGGTGAGCTTTGGAGAACCAACAAGTTTGCTAGTGATCTTTGAAACCAGTAAGTTTCCTGGTGAGCTCATGAAGACCAGAAGAGTGTTGAGAGCACTATGTTTATGCCCATTGGAGCTAGAATCTAAAAGAATATTGGGAACACTATTTACGCCCCCTAGAGTTGAAATCTAGAAGAGTGCTGGGAGCACTATTTTATTTCCATTATATGGGATATAGTGGAACCTAAGGCACAATGAGTGTGTGTTCTTGGAAGAGTGGATGTAGGGAACGGGGTTCCTAAATAATTATAAAAATTGTGTTGTTTGTGTGTGTGTGTTAGCTTATTTATTTTATTCTTCTTGTACTTTATTATTGTTATTATCTATCTTATAATGCACCACACACAATCATGAAAAGAGAAAAATGTTTAAAAAGGGTTAAGTAATGAATTTTTACAAACCGAATTTAGCCCTCCCCTCTTGGGTTAAGCCATACTATGGGATTCTTTACACTTATTGTAAATTGCACCCCATGTGGTTAATGAACCAGCAACCAATGACATGAATTGGATTTCTACTGCATCTTTCAAGGTGTATGGAGAACATCTCATATGCAATTGATCCTCTGTAAGCCTCTACAAAGGAAAAGTTTCTATAGTTCCATAAAATCAGGCATAAAAATTAAAGGATCTTCTGTAGCAACACTATGAAAAGAAGGAAGCATATTAAGTGTAAATGTTTTAGCTCATAATTCCTGGTGTTATCATCTAAAATAATGCATGAAGGTGATATCCTAATAGTAGGGCATGCAAACTCTTTCATCAACTGGTGTGCTTGTTGAGCCACCCTATTTTTCATGTTTTCTCCCATATGCTCTTCTTCTTATTTGCTTATGATCTCTCTCTCTCTCTCTCTCTCTCTCTCTTTCTCTTTCAACCTTGTTAAAGGATCTCTCTCCTTCTCTCATCCTAAAGTTTTCTAATTATCCTATAAGTATATTCCTCCTAGTTTACTTAACTTGGGAGGAACCTTTATAGATAGACACCAACTCATCCCAAATATCTTTGGGTGTGGTGCACGATGAGACTTTGTCAAACTTAGTTGTCAATAAGTCACAAAATAATGAGTTCATTTCTTTTGCATTATTCTTAACATTATTTATCTCTTCTTTAGTCCAAGTCCCAATGTCAGTTGTAGGAAGGGTTATTCCTACTACTATGGTTTTCCATGAATCCATGTGACTAGCCATAATGACCAATTTCATTCTTAATTTCTAATGTGCAAAATTTGTGCCATCAAATAGGGGTGGTTAGGTGGAGGATTGCCCCTTGGTGAATACATGAGAAGAGGATGATGGGTTTATAGTGTGCTATCATAGCCAACAAAATTTAAAACCTATGATCAAAGAAAAATTACCTGTAGTAGAGTGAGTAAGGGTCGATCCCATAGAGAGTATCTAGTCTAGTTTTACGCGATGTGAATGAGAATGATGAATTTAAGGAATTACCTTAGGCACAATTCAAATTTAAATATCAAAATCAATCAATAAGCAAACCTTGGTCCAAGTCAACGTTCACCATTAGAATCTAATAACTGATCATTGATATAAATATAAATCAATTCACACTTTGAATATTCACCATTGGAATTAATTGTCCTATCTCTCCTTCATCATACTTAATTAGAAACAAGCGATCCAATTGACCATAACTACTAAACAACCTAACACAAGCGCTAGATGTTTAATCTAGTAGCAGCTTTAAGAATTATAGAGATTGTTGGAGTTAAACAACGCAAGAATAAGCGGTTGCATTTAATTTAGTCAAATAATTTTTCCTAAGATTTAACAGCTTCTGATGCAACAAATCATTAAATCTTAGTTGCTTCACAAATTAGAAAGATCAAACTATTATGGATTTGATATCTAATTTAGCAATAGATTATAGTGAATAATAAACTAGTAGGCCTCCTAGTGATTAAATGCAATAATCATAAAAATAAGAACAGAAGAACATTCCATACTCAAAGCATAAATTGAATGATGCAAATAATCTCATAGTTTATTTATTTTGTGGCTTCTCTTTTTTTGACCAAGTATAAAAAACTAGCCACATAGGGCCATGAAAACTCAAAGAATGAAAATAGAGATGAGAAGAGAAATGATTTCCCACTGCCAAAAACTCTCTTTCCTTCCTTTTTCCCTCCTTAAATAACCCAAATTAGTGTTATTTTGCATATACTTATGGCTTCTAATTGTCCCATTGCGTAAGACACACAAACAACTAAAAATAAAACACCTCCAACCTCACACACTAGTGTTGTAGTGTTGAAAGTTGCTACCCATTGACCATTTTTCTCCCACTGCTCTGGCGCCGTGGCGCCACATTTTTTACTACCTATTTTCTATCCAATTCGGCCACTTTCTCCACTAGATTTTCCTTGATATAGTCTTTATCTCTCAAAACTCAAAACATGAAAGTTGTAGACATTTTTGTTGTCTTTTATAACATCTTGAATCATCTTAATCAGAGGTTAGATGAGAGAGTTATGCTCAAATCACAAAGTAATGCTAAAGCTGCCCAAAATCATCCAATTAGCTTCTTTTTGCACTTAACAACTCTATTTGTCTCCTAAATCAAAATATAAGAATAATGAGTAAATTTAGAAACCAAATAAGTATAAAAGAATAAATATTAATAGAATAAAATATGACATTTTATATTCTCATCAAATTCCCCCACACTTAACTTTTGCTCGTCCTTGGGCAAAACTAAAATCTACACTTCCCAAAAAGAAATCAAGGTTGCAACGTCATCACAAAGATCAAACGGACTTTTCAAAATTCATAACTTATAATGAACAAACATTCTTAACTTAGTAAGTGATGGTTCAAATTATAATTCCTCACAAGTGTACAGACATATAGCAGTATAGTGTGCAATGCAAGGGTTGATCCCACAGAGAATGGTCAAACCAACTTAATTAATTTTAGTTACTAAACTATCTTAACCTTAAAAAGAATGTATTCATAACTAAATAAATATGAAATAATGTTTAGTATAATTTTAGAATTTTAGAAGTTTAATAGAATAAAAGTAAATAAATGGCTAAATATAATGCAGAGAGATTAGCAAGACGCAAAGGTTTAGGGATCTGATTTCACCACTAGATGATACCCCTTTGCTAATGGGATGTTGGATTCAATGCCTCATTTGGGTTCGTTCTTTCAAAAGTAAGATTATTACTGTTAGATGTGCGAGTTTGAATAAAGCATTTTCACTCATTTCAATTACCTATGTGTAAGGCCCTGGAAATTTTAAAAATGTAAATGGATAAAATATCTATATTAATATAAGGATGATGAGGATATATGTCAATTACTAATTAATAGGTGAAGAAAAATTAAAAATTACATGTGGAAAGTCGAAAAAATTGAGTTACCGGTAAGTTCTGAAAAATTATAATTTAATCACATTTAATTGAAAAATAAATGATGAAATTATGAAAAGAATGGATGAAAAAAATTATTTGGGTACATGATTCACCAAATGGGTAGCCTACATGTATTAAAGATGGTGATTAAATGGGATTTTAGAAAGTC
>JAYJMB010074068.1:0-23307 GCA_036873735.1 Pouteria campechiana | reverse complement strand
TAGTCCCAGAGGACAAAACCGTGCGGGCTGCGGCCCAAAGCGGACAATACCTCGGTGGGAGGCCAGGGCGTGACAGTTTTTAAATGCTCTAAAGAGGGATTAAGGAAGGCTAAACCCATGGAAGTAAATTGCTTGTCGACTGACTCAAATCGTCCACTTAAAGCTTTAAATGTAGTGCGCACAGAAAATAATAAGTGAAAGTATAAAGAGAGATATCTCACCAAATGTAATTGCATGGCATTACTTGGGGTTTCTAAACGTGGGGGTTGTAATAAGTGGGTTGTTACAAGATTTGTACCTGAACATAGCCATGGTTTAGAATCACCTAATAAATCCCATTGTTTATGATCACATAGGAATATGCCAGATTGTCAAGTAGATATTACGGAAGGATTGAATCAAGTTGGGGTTGGTGTAGCGAAGGCGTTAGACTTTATGGCTTATGAGGTAGGTGGGTTGGAGAATTTGGGGTTTTCATAATTAGACCTTAGAAATGCTTATAGAAGGCGACCTCAGTCCAAGTATAGCGGGGGGAGGCAGACACCTTGTTACAATACTTTCAAAGTCAATCAAAAGTCAATCCTCAATTTTTTTCAACCTACAAGTGGATGGGGAAGGACATCTGAAGTCATTTTTTTGGGTTGATGGTGCAGTCAAAATGAATTTGGGGCATTTGGTGATGTTGTGTGTTTTGACACTACATATAAGATAAATGAATATAATATGGACCATTTGTTGGCGTTAATCATCATAAATGATCAATATTACTTGGGGCAGGACTACTTTTTGGAGAACTACTGCTAATTTTAAATGGTGATTCAAAGCATGACTTGATATAATGGGAGGTATAGCTCCTTAAGTAATAGTAATTGACCAAGATGTTGCTATCTTAGTGGCTATAAAAGATGTTTTCCCTCAAACCCACCATGTTTTTTGCATATGGCACTTGAATAAAAATTTAATGAAAAGATGAGTATTGTGATCCATAACAATCTAACTTTTCACATATTGCATATACAAAAGTGAGACATCAGATGAATTTGAAAAGGCAGGGCTAATACGATTGGTACTTATGGCATGCATGATCACTCATGACTGTAGCAACTGTATAGTATCAGAAACGTGTGGGTTCTGCTTATGTTAGATGTCATTTTTTCATGACAACTACAAGGAGATATGAGAGCATGAATTTGTTATTTGATAAATATGTGCATCACAACATAAAATTGTTGGAATTCGCTTATGCATATGAACACACTGCTAAAGGGAGGCGATGGGAAGAAATAGATGCTGATTGTAAAACAACATATGGCATGCTAGTTATGAAAACATAACACTATAGAGTGTGACATGGCAAAAGTGTACACAAAGGAGATTTTTTTTAGAATTCCAAAAAGAGGTTGAGCAATGTCAATATTATTTTACCAAGATGGATGTTCAGATAGCCATATAGATCAATATGTTATTCATAGATATTCAAGTGGTGATCCTAAAAGGGTTAGGAGAGTTGAATGGGATAATGAAAGCAGAGTGGCCACATGTTCATGCAAAAAGTGAGAGTTTTCAAGAATAGTGTCTTCGCATATTCTTGCAGTATTTCATGTAGAAGAGATCTTCAGTATGCCTAAAAAACTAATATTGAGGATGTGGACCTAAAAACCTAGGAAAAGGATCATACACCAACAATGTGCCACAACATCAAGTGTTGAAAATTCAAAGATTATACAACACCACAACTTGATGCAAGAATGTGGTAAAATTGTTCATGATAGGACCAACAATTTAGCTCTTTGAAGTCATTTTTGAAGGCTTGAAAGGGATTAAAAAATCAATAGAAGAAAACAGAGTCCAACGTATCTCGAATGCATGTGATGATGCTGAAAGGAGTGGTGCCAACTTCAATAATGAAAGTGTAGGGGTTGTACATCACTCTACTTTAGTACTGCCCTCAAATGATGATATGGTAATCCCACTAGCTAGTGCCCCAATTGAAGGGGCACATAGCCATAACTCCCACCAAAATACAATACTAGATCCACATAGCATGAAAATAAAAGGTCACACTAGTAAGAGATTAAAGTCAATAATTGAGGTGGCTGAGAAAACTAGGGCTGGTAGGCTGTGTCACAGATACAAGAAAATTATTACTGGGCAATGATAGGAGAATTGTCCATTGATAAGAACCTCTAATCCTATGCCTGATTGATGGTTTGAGTAATCTTCATTAAAAGGTACTTTATACTTACCTTTTATTATAGTAAAGTTTCATATATATGTTTGGATTGTTGTGCTGATGACATACTAACAAAATCCTCATTGGCTGTCATAGAATACTTTATATGACTTCTTCATCCAAGTGTACAAGTTTGCCATATTCTGCAAGAGTTTCTTGTAAATGTGGTTTTGAAGCACATATCTTAACTTCTTATATAGATAAAAACCTAGGGAGGCGATTTCTCAGTTGTGTAGGTTATTTCGTGAGTCTCTTTTATATGTCTCTTTAGTGTCTTGTATAAACATGCTGATGTAATTGACTACTATTTATTTTTTTTATTATAGGATGGTCCCAAAAAATGTTGCTTCTTTCAATGGATGGATCCCCCTCTGATAGAGACCATCAGTAGCCTCCTGTCAACTGTATGCTATGTACAAAGAGAACTAAAAGCTAAAATCAAAAATTCAAGAAACGTAGCACACCAGAGAGGAGTTGTTGCGATCTGAGGCCAATTTCAAGGCATTGGAGACAGAGGTCAAGGCATGTAAGAGAAGACTGCAAATTTTAAGTCTTATAGTACTTATATTTATCATAGTGTAGCTTATGTAGACATTGAAGTACTTCTCTTTGATACAATCTTTTGAGACAATATTCTTCAACATGAACTATTTGTAATATTTATTCTTGAAATGCGATTTTAGATAGTTATTTATATGTGATTACACTAGGGAAGGCCTTTGTTATGTTGTTATGATTTAAAACTTGTTTGGAAGGCCATTGCACCTCTTTATTTAGCCTGTGATCTTTTTTTTTTAAAGGTTTCCAACCCGGACATGGAGGTTCAATTTGTGGCATTAGCCAAACCTCCCTGTTTGTCGTGAACAATTCATCCAAGTATGAATTTATAATCCCAAACATGGTATATTAATTTGGGACATGGATGAATGATTCCCATATCCTATGACCCAAGTCCCATGACCCATGACCCAAGTCCCATGTGCATGTCCCATGACCATGTGCCAAGTCCCATACCCATCTACCATGACCCAAGTCCCATTTCCCACTACCCAAGTCCCATGTCCCAAGTTCTATGCCCATGTCCTATGCCCATGTCCCAAGTCTCATGCCCATGTCCCACTTAAGAGTGATAATTTTCCACGTACCCCTTTAATGAATTGTTCATATTGTAAAGCATAAGAAAATGAATAAAATAAAAATTGACGCATGTTAACTGAGGAGTTATAGGCAAATATAACCATATTTTGTTAATTTTCCTTAACTGGCACAATATTCAATAACCGAATATAACATAATCTAACTTAACAAGGTACACCATTTCACATATGCAATGCATGCAACACCAGTCAAGAGTCTCATTCAATGTTACTTTTCAAAGGCTTGTTGGAAAGCTCAATATTCTTTATATATAAGGAGATGCATGCATCCTTGTTAAGGTGGAGAAGAGTGTATTCAAATTTTCAAGGTTGGACTTAATTTATGTATTAATCCAAGAACAGGTTAGTGTCCCTTAGTATTCCCTCAGGAATTCTTCTCTAAGTCTAGAACTTCTCAAGCCTTCTTTCATTCCAACTATTGATACTAATCGACAATAGGAAGCCAAATACTCGATGGGGGTCATGGAACACCATTCATGAGGAGAGGGCCTTACGTAGGATTGAAGAAGTACTTAGAGAGATACAAACCCTGCAAACTTCTCAGCGAGAATCGTAACTCATCGAGCAAGACATGATTCTTTCATGGGTAGAGTGCTTTTCTAAGGTAAATTGTGAACATCAATGGTTGCAAGCTGACATAAAAATGTTACAATAACGGCAGATCATATTCAACACTCTACACCCGGCCACTTTTTCGGTTTTAATCAGTGTGAAATAAGTCGCCTCTTGCAAGAGTTGGAGATGACGTACCCATGATTAGATAATAGTTCTCTCCATTATGCCCTTGGCTTTAATTTTGATCTATAATGTATGTTTTGAATAAACTAACATATTAATATATTATAATTTATCTTGCTAGAATATTTGTGCATTTTATATATCCGTTGTTTTTTCATTAATTCTCTGGTGATGTCCAATGCATAACCGTTTAAGTTTAAATGCCTAGAACTACATGAATATTCCATCATTATTTATGATGCTTGAAGTTACATAGGAGCGTTGGTTGGGTGTTATGAGATTAATAGTGTAAAGGTATTTATTACTGCTCAGTAAAATTCACTTGAATTAACATATATCCCGTATGAGAATTTCTATAAATGACTGAAGAGTATCTGAAGCATCTCAGACTTTATATTCCGCAAAGCTAGAAAACCCATCTACTGAAAAGATGTCCAGCTCTCCACATAACGGATCTTGGGATGCATTCTTCATAACACTAGAGGATCAGGCTAGACTAGAAATTAGTTGTCTAGAGTGGGAGGTATCCTAGTTGAAAATGCGACTTATGAAGATGCAACAACAACAATAGGAGACAACACTAGGTTTTGTGCGAACTTATGCTATCCTTAAACAAGATTGGGTTCAGCTAAGAAGAGAAATCAAAGGACGGCAAGAGTGGATTCAAGACATTCCTAGGACGTGCCCCAGACCAATGCCCAACCTTGATCTACTATGCAAAACCTTGCAGCAAATGAAGGTTGCAACCCCTTCGGTAGACTTTTTGAAGCTTCAAAGCATTTTGACCATCCATGAAGACTCTAACTCACCTTTGAGTTAGTGAAGGGTGTTTAATAATAGACCATGTAGTTTTGGTAGTTATTTTGATGTATCTGTTGATTTTTTTACTTCTGCAAGATGCATGCTACAAACACTTATATGTTTGCAAGACTCTATGTAAATACTTAGATGGGCCACGAACATATGAATCGACTGTGGAGATTCATTGCAACAACTTTTATAATATAAGAGTGCTCATTATAGACATGGGACTTGGGACATGGGCATAGATAGTGGGACATGGGACAGTGAGACATGGGACATGGGCATTGGACTTGGGACATGGAATTTTGGACATTGGCATAGATAGTGGGACATGCAGACATGCGGACATAAAGAAAATGCTCTTTACAAAATTAAGTATATAAAATTTCACATATACTTAATTCAAGAAAAATAGAATTTGAAGTGTTGAAGACATGCTTGGAAGCCAACAGACCATCTTTGGAGTCCTTACCTACTTCGGAGAAAATCGCATTAGTTTGAACATGCCTTAACGAACTTTGGAGAAGACAGTTGAAGCTTTAGAACTGATGTGATATGGCTCAAAAATATTCAGACAAGTGTCGGAGTCTTCACAAGTATCAGCACACTTTAGAGAAAATTTTAATACTTCGAACAAGTCACAACATACGTCTGAAAAATTTGAAGAGCTTCGGAGAAATCATGAAAGTCTTGGAGATATCTCTGTACACTTTGGAAACAACATGACAAGCTTCAGAGATAATCAGTTATGCTTTGGAATAAACAAACATGCTTCGGAGAACCTGGAGTCACATTTTGGAAAGAATTTAGACAATCTTCGAAAACAATGATCATACTTCGGAGATGTTAAACTATGCTTTGGAGAACCTGAAGTCAAGTTTCAGAAAGAATTTAGACAATCTTTGGAAACAATGATCATGCTTTGAAGATGTTAAACCACGCTTCAGAGATGTTAATCAAGCTTCGGAGATGTTTGACCAAGGCTTCAGATTTCTTTTCTGAAGGTAATATAAGTTCAGAAAATCTGAACTTCTCTTAATAAGTGACTAATGTAACTAAGAAGGATTACTATCACTTGGAAAAATTTGAAGAAAACAAGTCAAATTATCCAAAATCAGTCAAGACACCACATGTTCACTCGTCTCTTTGGAACACTTGATATGAAAAGCGAACATTTTGAAAAGTCAGCGACAGAAGTAACATACCGATACTAGAAGGCAGCAAAGTCAGGCGTTAGACAAAAGATATGGTAAAGAAAAATATTTTCAAACATTTGAATGTCTACTAAGATCAGCAATGGAAAAATCTCTCTCAACCTATAAAAGAGAGATTCAGAAGCAGAAGAAAATAACCTGATTAAATATTTTTTGAACTTTGCTGATCACATGAAGAACATTTAGAATCTTCCTCCAAAAGTTTAACTCCAATGGATACAACTCAATCAGAGCTATTAAAGTTCAAATCTCTACTCGATCAAGGAGTTTGAATCTTTTACTGTAGCCATTTAATCTTTCACTTAGAATTCTAAATTTATGAAAAAATCTGCCTAAGTAAGAGGCATGAATCTTTACACTTTATTTTAGTATTTGGCAACACAAGTAGAGCGCTTGGTGTTTATATATAAAGATAAGCAAGTAAGGAATTTGCTGAAAGGGTGTAAGTTTGTTGTTGAGCTTTGGAAAACCAACAGGTTGTGAAAGTTTCTGGTGAGCTTGGAAAACCAGTAGGTTATTCAGTGAGCTTATTATAAAACCAATGTGTATTTGATCAGGTTGATTAAGGTATTAGTAGAACCTAAGCTCAGTAGAAAAGACTGACTCAAAGAAGTGGACTAGGAACCCAGGAAGGGTCAAACCACTATAAAAATCTTCTGTTGTTTATTGTGCAATCTGTTTTATTTATTCTTTCAACACCATAATCATTTGATTTGGGCCAAAAGTTTTAAAAGCTCAATTCACCCCCCCACCCCTCTTGAGCTAGCATTGCATAAGGGACCAACAAGTGGTATTAGAGCAGACTTCACTAGTTAAATTTTGATTACTAGTATATTAACTTGTGAAGAGATTGAAAATGGCCAGTATGTTTTATAATACATCTGTTGAAGGACAATCTACTTCTAAACCCCCTCTATTTGAAGGAACTAATTATGGGTATTGGAAAATGAGAATGTAAAATTTCTTGACTGCTACAGATTACCAGTTGTGGCTTGTAATGAAAAATGGAAAGAATGTTACTAACACTGAAGACAAATATACTGTAAAGGATATACAAACAGTAGAACGTGATGCTAAGGCAAAGAATTGCCTCTACTGTGCTTTAACCTCCTCTAAGTTTAAAAAGATTTCTGCATGTGATTACGCTAAAGAAATCTAGGATAAACTTAAGGTAGCACATGAAGGTACAAACCAGGTAAAGGAGACTAAGATAAATATTTTAGTGCAGGAATATGAAGCTTCTCCATGAAGGAATCTGAAAGCATTTCTGAAATGTTTGGAAGATTTCAGAAAATCACCAACAATCTAAAGAGCTTGGGAGAAAAATATGAAGAGACCAAAATGGTAAAGAAAATCTTGAGATCTCTGCCTAGACACTGGATGCCTAAAGTGACTGTTATTCAAGAAGCAAAAGATCTAACAAATGTAATAGTAGAACTCATGGGATCACTCATGACCCATGAAGTACTAATGAAGTAGAAAGCACTAGATGAAGTTAAGAGAACAATAGATTTACAAGCAAAATCAAAAAATGAAGAATCTTCAGAAGATGCCTTAACCTTTGAAGATGATGAGGATATGACAATGATAACAAGAAGATTCAAAAACATGTTCAAAAAGAGAAGATTTGGAAACAACTCTAGAAAATTGAAAAGCAAAGACAAGAAAAAGCAAGTTCCAATCTATTACAACTATAATAAGCTTGGGCATATGAAGTTTGACTGCCCAGAACTAGACAAAAAGCAAGGAAACAAGAAGAAAAGGTATAACTCTTTGATAAAAAGAATTTTTCTAATAATAAGAAATTTGGAAAGAAGAAGAAAGTAATGGCTGCATGGGAGATGCTAGAAAACATGATGCAAGAATGCTCTCTAAAGAAAAGGATCAAGAAGAACATTATACTAGAAGAAGCTTTATGGCTATCCAAAATGATGAGGTAAATTTGAAACCTAAAATTTCTGATATTGAAGAATTATTAGAAGAACTGTATTCAGATTTCAAAACATTAAAAGTTAAACACAAAGAAACTAAAAGAGAACTTGAAAGAATAGTTAATGAATGCTCTAAATTAAAACAAGAAAACACATTGCTCAAAACTGATCAAAATATCAATATAGAACTTGAGCAAATTAAAGTAGAAAATCATGCTCTTAGAAGAACCTTAACTACTACCTTATTCAAACTTAAAACAAAGAAAAATATAGGATACCAAAGAAAGAAAAATCATAAAAGAAAATTAGAACCCAAACAAAATATGATTTAGATTCCCAAGATAGTTATTAAAATTATAAACGCAACTATATATCCACAAAATAGTTTAGTAGCACCTAAAAACAATGGATGCCAAAATATTTTGCTACTAACCCACTTGGATCAATTCTTAAACAGCTACCAAAAATTATAGCTTAATTTCATTACTGTAGGTATGTTTGAGAGCCACAGGGAATAGCAAGTGGTACATTGATAGTGGTTACTCAAGATACATAACAGGAGAAAGGGAGTTATTCACAAAATTCAAAGCCAAAAATGGAGGAACAATCACCTTTGGGGATAATGGAAAAGGTAGAGTAGTTAGAATTGGTAAAATTGCCCAATCTTCCTCTATTACAATTTCAAATGTTTTATTAGTAGAAGGATTGAAATACAACCTTTTAAGTGTAAGTCAATTCTACGATAATGGTTACAAAGTTGTGTTTGAATCTTATACTTATTCTATATTAGATAGTTCAAATTCACTTGTAGTACTTGGAAAGAGATATGGAAATGTGTATTTGGTGCATTTATGTGATATCCAAATCAAATGTCTTGTTATAAATAAAAATGAACCCATGTTGTGGCAGAAGACTAGGACATGCCAACAAGAATTTGATTGAAAGATTATATAATAAAGATCTAGTTGTTGGCTTACCAAAACTCAAATTTGATAATAAGTTGTGTGATCTTGCATGAAAGGCAAGCAAATAAAAGAATCATTCAAATCAAACAAAGAAGTACACACAACCTAAACCTCTTCAGTTGCCACATATGGATTTAGTTGGCCCAACAAGAATAAGAAGTCTTGGAGGGAAACATTATGCATATGTCATTGTAGATGATTTTAATAGATTTACCTTGGTAATGTTTCTAACATTTAAAGATGAAGCTTTTTCATTCTTTTAAATATTTTCCAAATGTGTGTAGAATGAACAAAGCTCTCATATAGTTACCATAAGGAGTAATCATAGTGGAGAGTTTGAAAACCATAGATTCACTGATTTCTATGAAAATAATGGAATTCTTCAAACTTTCTCTGCACCACGAACACCCCAAGAAAATGGAGTAGCTGAGAGAAAAAATAGATCCATGCAAGAAATGGCAAGGAAAATGTTAAGTAAATACAATCACGCATAATATTTTTGAGCTGAAGCAATGAATATAGCATGTTACATTATTAAGAGAATCTTTGCTAGATTCATACTCAACAAAACTTCATTTGAATTATACTATGGCAAGAAACCAAATATTTTATATTTTCATGATTTTGGTTGTAAATGCTTTATTCTTAATAATGGTAAAGAAAATTGAGGGAAATTTAAAAACAAATCTGACGAAGGCATCTTCCTTCGTTATTCTATTGTTAGTAAAGCATTTAGAGTCTACAATCTGAAAAACAGGACTGTAGAGGAATCTATTCATATAAAATTTGATGAAAATACTAATTTTTCTATAAGGTCAAGTGATTTTGATGATGAGACAAGTGAACTAACAACCTTAGTTGAGAAAATAAAAATACAAGACAAGGAAGAAGGAGAACCATCTCAATCAGAAACACAGATAAATGAAGAAGAAACAGAAAATGAACCACCCATCACTGAGCTAAACAATGAAAATGAAAGAAGGAATCTTCATTCACCAAGCCAAATACACAAAAGAAATGCTAAAGAAATTCAACATTGAAGATGGAAAAAGGTATGGGATGCCAATGACCAATTCAACAAAAATAGATAAAGATGAAAGAGGTAAGTCTATCTGTCAAAAACTTTATAGAAGCATGATAGGTTCTCTGTTATATTTAACTGCTAGTAGACCTAACATATTGTTTAGTGTATGTATGTGTGCTAGATTCTAATCAGAACTAATAGAGTCACACCATATTACTATAAAAAGAATATTTAGATATCTTTTAGATATACCTAATCTTAGATTAAGGTATCCAAAAGGTTCAGATTTTAATTTAATAGGTTACTCAGATGCAGATTTTGCTAGATATAAAGTAGATAGAAAGAGTACCTCAGAATCTTACCAATTTCTAGGAAGCATGATTATCTCATAGTTTTCTAAGAAACAAACATCAGTTGCATTATCAACTGCTGAGGCTAAATATATAGTAGCAGGTAGTTATTGTGCACTGATCCTATGTATAAAATAGCAACTAAAAGACATTGGCCTTAACATTGTTGATATACCTATCAGATGTGACAATACTAGTACTATAAATCTAACCAAGAATCTAATTCTACATTCCAGAATTAAACATATGAAATTAGGCATCATTTTATTAGGGACCATGTTCAAAATTTCGACATTAGCTTAGAATTTGTCCCAATAAGAAATTAGCTAACAGACATCTTCACAAAACCATTATTAGAAGAAGATTCAACATGATAAAAAGAGAATTAGGCATACTAGATCCAAGTGCATAAAATGCACATTTCATTAAATAGAGTATTAATAATAACATTTTTATTAAAAAATTTATTTAATTAGCAAGAACATCTACTATAGCTTTCAGCTCCTCAATATGCTAATTAGCCTCTACTAATTCTTCTTCTAGCTTCTTCATGTGATCCATAGCCTTATCATATGCTACTCATCCCTTTGTCAGAAGACGATCTGCATTATGGTTGGATCCTCTAGCATAAAATAGTTCCTCTTTTAACTATTTTATCTACCCCTTCAGAAAATGAACTCGAATGGACTCCTCTGAATGATCATTCTCTCTTTCATAGTGAACTTGATTTGTAGAAAACCTTGATGATGCAATATTTCTTTTCTGAAATTTTGCCTATGCTTCTATCTATATAAAACATAAAATTAAAAATACATTAATGCTTATTCATTCATCTACTTTGTTAATGATACTGTTATTGGGTTAAAAGAATAGTTAATGACTACACTAAAAACTATAATCTAAATTACAAGATTTGTAGTTAAGTCAGACTTCGGACTTCAAAATCTCCGAAACCCCAAACAAGCTCATTAAAAATCTTCGAAGAACTAAATAAAAACATCCTAAGATCAGCAAACTCCTCCAAAGCATTGCTTCAAAATATCCAAAACCTCAAATTAAATAATATAATCCAAAGGATCCCTTTCAGAATTGGTATTGTTAGTGTTATGGAGATATTTTCATCCAAAATTCAAAATCAAATCAATCTTATCCAACAAACCTTTTTTGAAATATCCAAAGCCTAAACACATTAGTGTTTTGGAGAACTTTATAAAATTGATACGAAAGCATAAAATTCATTCGAAACTACCTAAACCCCTCTTCTCTAAACTCCCTAAATACCTCCTTTAGAGAAGATGGTCCATGTTCTCACTTCTTTTAAATCCAAGTCACATCTCTCTCCATTCCCCTTCCTACCTTCTATAACTTCACTCTCAAAAATCCCATTTGCTTTCTGAAAAATCTAGAATTGTTCATAGAAATGGCAAGAACAAAAGGAGCAGAAGGCAAGAGAAAGGAAAGGAAAAATTCTTCGCTGAAAATAATAACCAAGAAGGCAAGATGAGAAACTGATACTCTCAAGGTAATCTTCCAAAATAGTTCATTTGATTATTCTAGGTTCATAGAAAGATATAAGGAGAGAAGAATAATCAAAGGGAAAATTTTCATTTTTAGAAACTTTGAAATAGAATTCAAAGTATTAGATTGGTTGAAATATCAAGGCTGAGATGCCTATGTCAGTTATAAAGACAGTTTGTATCCTAGACTCATAAGAGCTCTAATCTATAATCTCAACACTAGAATAGAAAGATCATGGATTGGAGAAATAGAAATCGAGCTAACCTAAGAAAGCTTAAGGAATTGCTTCAATCTCCCTGAAGAAGAAGACAAGATTGTATGGCCTTTAAGGGCAATGTTGTTCTCAAACTTAGCAAAAATTGAGATAGATGAGACAAAAAATTATTTACATGCTAGTCACTTGAACGCCAATCTTAGACTAGCCTATCTCATTATTATGAACAATGTATACCCAAGAAGAGGAGCTACAGGAGATATATCTGAGAAAGATATCAAAATCATGTGGGCATTAAAAAATAAAAGAAAGCTAAATCTAGCTAGGCTGATGATATCACATCCACTTGATCAAGAGCACCACAAGGTTTCCTTTGTCTTGTAGCATTGCTCGACCAAGTTGATCAAAGAAGCAGGAGTAAATCTCTCCAGAGAAGATGAAGAGCTTCTAAGGAACACTGATAGATTGGATGAACAAGCATTGAAGAGGATGGGCTTTCAGCATACTACACAAGGTTGGACACTAAATGACCAAGAAGAGCAACTCAATTGAAAGGATCTAGACCTGACGAAAGTCTAGAAAGAAGAAAGGATATTATTGCTACTGAACAAGCTACTGAACAAGGACACAAACTCTTCTCACATGAAGAAGAAGAGATGACTAAAAGACAAGAGTTTATCAATCCATCAGTAGAAAGAATGGAAGAATTCTCCAATAGAGAAGAACCAAGAGAAGCTGAGAGAAATGAAGATGTTCCAAGAGAAAAATAAAGAATAGAAATAGAAGATATTGTAGAAAAACATGAAGAAACAGCAATAGTAGACATGCCATCTCACACCTCCATCAGATCCCCTTCACCTTCTAGGCACACTCACACTCATCAAGCATCCACCTCATCCATTCCCACATCCTAGCCTATGTCAAAGGATCTAGAAGATAGAATAACCATGATAGAACACTTCATGTTCTTTCAACCACCATGTCTTCCATGATTCTTAGAGCCAATAGGATTGATCAAAGGCTCGATAGGCTTGATTAGAGACTTCATTCTCTTCAAGCCCTGGTAGAATCATTTCAATGTCAAACCCACCATTTCCACTTCACTCCACTTCAAACCCATTTCACTCCTCCAACTCACTTTCCATCACCTCCACACCATTTCTCTCCATCAAGACCTAGCTCACCAATAACAGTAATGTCTTCACCTTCACCTCCTCATCCATCATCACTCTTTGTCATTCAAGATGTTGCTTAGCCCATAAGTCAACCTTCATGACTTCTATCATCCCTTATATTCCCCTTTCACAAGCACAAATTTCTCCACCATCACCATGTCCATCATATTCAATCTCAGAAAATAATGCTCACACTCCCTCAAATGAGTATTATATCTAGATACCATCCCGACTCTATAATCCCAATATTTTCTAGATGACAGTTATCAGATCAAGAGATGTAATACCTGATAGAATTGAGGACATTCCACTTGAGTGGGACAACCCTCTTAACCATCCACAAAACTTCAGACCTCCTCCAGACTACATGTATCCTCCCTCTCCAACAAAAAGCCACCTCAATGCAAAATAATTGATAATAATCCTGATTATATCCTTCATATAACCAATATAATCAGGATGACAGAATCTAAGTTTGCAAGTAAAATAAAAATCAAATATGAAGTCTTTGGGATATTTCTCTCTCAATCAATTCTTCTATCTCCTCAAGATTATCCATTTCCTGAACTTAAGGATCCTAACTTTTTACATAGAATTATCTCTTTTCCTGATCCTCTATTCACTCCAAAGAACCACAAAATTCAAATTCCTAATAGAGAGTCAAATATTCAGAATTACTCTAAGAAACTTCTACAAATGCTTCCAATATCAAAACCCATTAGAAAAGAGTTTCCATCGCCATCATGTCCTCACAAATTCTTTATTCTCACTAAGTAAGAATTCACTTTCTACAATAATGCCAACCTAGAGGCCATTACTGATAATCTGCCTCTCCCATATCCTCAAATAGATGATCCTTCTCTCCAAGGTAGGATAAGGTAGATACAATCTTCACTTAGATGACAACATCTTCCACCTTCTTCACTTACTTCAAAAGCCAAAAATCTCAGCAAACCACCTCCTTCCACTACCAATACCAAAAAGTCACCTGCTATCCCAAAACCAAAACCAGCTCAAAAACCAAAACCAAAATCAATTCCCAAACCAAAACCATCACCTTCTTCCTCATAGCCATCCACTTCCAAATCAAAGAGGAAAGCAAGAATTCTACCTCCTAAGGAACACAAGAAGGCTCCTTATGAGAGAATCACACTATACCATGAGGAGTATAGAGCTCGGTTGAATGCAATCAAATAAGCTCTCATGAAAGGGATTCCTCCAATCTTTCCTGAGCTGCTGGATCCAAAATATCTAGAAAGAATTGATATCATCTATGTTCATAGTTGTGGACCCATTACATACACACATGAACCTCCTATAGCAATTCCACAAGATCCATTTTTTATCCCTCTTCCTCCACCAAAAGGGCTAGAACATTCAAGCCCTCTCCCAAACCATCTTCTTCTGAATCCCAACCATCCTCTTCTGAACCTAAGACACCTCTTCCACCTCTCAAAGATGTCTTTCTTAAGACATACAAGAGAGAACTCAAACCACTTCTCAAGACATACAAGAAAAAACCCAAACCACCTAAATAAACTTGCTACATTTCATATTTTCTTCTCTATAATGTAATTTTTTATTTCTTCTTGATGTATCTACATTATATATACAATTTTTTTCAATGCAAAGTTTCATATCTATATGCATTTCTTTTCTATTGCTACTTATTTTCATCTTTTTTATTATGATAAAAAGGGGGAGAAAATGTGTGATATAAAACTTAAAAGGCAAAAAATGTGATAATGTGATGCAAAATGATATGTACATAATAAATGAATGAATTCAGACAATCTTCAAAAACAATGATCATGCTTCAGAGATGTTATAACCATGCTTCGATGAACTTGAAGTCACGTTTCGGAAAGAATTCAGACAATCTTTGAAAACAATGATCATGCATCGGAGATGTTAAACCATGCTTCAGAGATGTTAATCAAGCTTCGGAGATGTTTGACCAAGGCTTTAGATTACTTTTTCAAAGGTCATATAAGTTCAAAAAATTTGAACTTCTCTCAACAAGTGACTAATGCAACTAAGAAGGCTTACTATCACTTTGGAAAATCTGAAGAAAATAAGTTAGATTATCTAAAATCAGTCAAGACACCACATGTTCACTCATCTCTTCGGAACACTTTATACGAAAAGTGGATGTTTTGAAAGTCAGCGACAGAAGTAACAGATCGATACCAAAAGGTAGCAAAGTCAGACGTTAGACAAAAGATAAGGTAAAGAAAAATATTTTTGAACATTTGAATGTCTGCTGAGACCAATAATGGAAAAATCTCTCTCAACCTATAAAAGAGAGATTTAGAAGTAGAAGAAAATAACCTGATTGAATATTTTTTGGACTTTGCTGATCACACGAAGAACATTCAGAATCTTTCTCCAAAAGTTCAACTCCAACGGATACAACTCAGTTAGAGCTATCAAAGTTCAAATCTCTACTCGATCAAGGAGTTTGAATCTTTTACTCTTACTGTTTAATCTTTCACTTATAATTCTGAATTTATGTACAAGTCTACCTAAGTAAGACCTATTAAACTGTACACTTTATTTTAATGTTTGGCAACCCAAACAGAGTGCTTGGTGTTTATGTATAGAGATAAGCAAGTAAGGAACTTGCTAAAAGGGTGTAAGTTTGTTGATGAGCTTTGGAAAATCAACAGGTTGTGAAAGTTTCTGCTTAGCTTGGAAAACTAGTAAGTTAGTTGGTGAGCTTGTTGTAAAACCAATGTGTATTTGATCAGGTTAATCAAGGTATTACTAAAACCTGAGCTCAAAGGAGAAGACTAACTCGAAGAAGTGGAGTAGGAACCCAGGAAGGGCCAAACCACTATAAAAATCTTATATTATTTATTGTGTAATCTGTTTTATTTATTCTTTCAGCACCATAATCATTTGATTTGGGCTAAAAGTTTTAAAAGCTCAATTCACCCCCCCCCCTCTTGAGCTACCATTGCATAAGGGACCAATAGAGATGAGCTTCGTATTTAGGTGTGAGCATATCAGGGTAGGAGGGGAGATGCCTAGCTTGAAGAGCTATGTTATTTGCTTTAACTCTGTGAGCATATTTCTCTTAGTCTAAGTAAATGGGAGGAGTAGAAAGTGGATTATATGAAGGTGGTCTTCTTTGGAAAGGAGATGGTTGGAGTTTGGTAGTATAAGATTTGGGTGGAGGAAGCTGAGGGGTGGAGGAAGAGAGTTTGGTAGTAGAAGGTTTTGGATGGAGGAAGTTGAGAGGTGGAAGAAGGGAGTTTGGTAGTAGGTCTGGAAATTGCCATTTTCTTTTTGAGAGGAGGTCTGAGCTTAAAACTTGGTGCTTTGGTTCTAAGTGAAGGAGATTTGGATGGAGGAAGCTAAGGGGCAGAAATAGAGATAGCAGCAACCTCTATTTGGGAGTGGGATGTGGACCCAACAGAATCTGCATTTCCCTATTGAGGACAAGAAATAATCCTCAATTTTGCTCTATATCAAGGACATTCAAACTCTAGAAATGGATATGGAATCCCAACCCCAAATGCATCAAGGTACGTATTCCAATGAATGAGATACACATCTTATAGAAGGTAATGAAGTTATGATCAGATGTGTCAGTTACAACATGAAATCTAATCCTATCATCCAATGATCCTAAACCCACTCGAAGTGAAGGATATTCTAGGGGTAGAGGTGGTGGGTTAGATGAAGTGGGCAGGATGTACTTACTCAGTATTTTTCTATGATTGCATCACCATCTGAGAGTGGCTTGGGCTTGAAGTTCCTGGTTGGACCTTTCATTATTATAATACAGTTGAGAAATTCTGATCTTCAAAATCTGTGAAAGAAAGATCAAGGAGAGTGACTAAACTTTTTTGGGATTGAAGAAGTTGGGCAACTAGTTAATTTATCAACTTCTTGTGTTCAAATTCTTACGGAGTCATTTATATTCTTTTCCCTAGACATCCACCAATTGAACGTGTTAATTTAGAAAGTTTGGAATGCTAAATTTTATATGTTGGCTTGAGTTATATTATAGTGGAGAGGATGTATGACTTATGTTCCTCTATAGGAACCTTAGAGACTTTTCAAATTTATAGAGCTGAATGCATTAGAGGTTTTTGTGGAGGAGGAGGAGGTGTTGTCTTTTGAGAAGAGGCAGTTTTGTGTGGAGAGGAGAGATAAGATTTGTTCAGAGTGGACTTCATCCATGTTAAAATATTTGCAAGTGGCATAGTTGACGCAAAGAGAGAGCTTTGAGTCAAAATATGGAGATGAAGTGGGTCTAGGCTGAGGAGGGGAACATGGAGATGGAAGAACTACAATAATTAAAGAAGTTGCAAGTGGAGATGTGTGGGATGTGAGTTAAGGAGAGGACTATGGAGATGGAAGAATTTCAACACTTAGAGAGGAGGGTGAGGAATGATGCGATGGAGAATGATGGGACTGATCACCATGATGAGATGGAGATTGATAAGAGTGATCAGAATGATAGGACTAAGAGGATCTACGGGGTGAAGAAGGCCTAAGATCATGAAAAAGTGATGATGGAAAAGTGGATTAAATAAGCTTCAATTTCCGTTTGATGGACTCGACCAAAGAGGTCAAAATATATAGCTTTTGACACACTGAGTCTATCTGCTCCTTCATTGAATCTATCTTGATGTTCAGAGCATCGACATCAATGTCAATCTTTCTCAGCCTATTCTTAAAACTACTATGAGTGGAGGATGAAGGCCTGTTCAGAGGATGTGTTGCTGCTTCTGTGCCTGGAAAAGTTGTTGCTGCTGCTGTTGTTATTTCTGCAATTCCCCCGCTTGTTGCTATTGCTGTAACTAAAGTGGGAACTTCTTCCCTTATTTTAGCAACCACCTCTTCTTCACTCAGATTAGTTATCATTTCCTCTACTCTATCAATGGGAACTTCTTCCCTTATTTCCACATCTGAATCAGCAAATTCTGCTTCTTTATTTGGGTTGTTCCATGCTCAAATCTTGTTCGCTTAGATAGCCTGGTCCTTTTGGGATGAATTTTTCTCAAATTCACCTCAGTCATCAAATCAAAATTTTTAAATTCTTCTCCATCTTCAGAAGTCAAATCAACTCCTGCTCTTCTTGAGAATTTTGTCATGATCATTTCATAAGGAAGACGATATCTGTTATTGCTTTTAACCTGAAATAAATGATCTAAGATTATCTTTGTCAGGTTTATTTTCTTCCCATTTTTCACTGCCCACAACATTCTGCAGTCTTTCTTAGAAATGTTATCCTTTCTCCTAATTTTGGAAAGATGTTGTTGATAAGCAAAATATAAGTCATTCTCATATTCTTGTCTAAATAGTTGGGATGTTGCATCTTTACTTATTTGCCAATCTCTGTTCTAGTCACCTCTGAAAATAATTATTTTCTTGAGGTAGGCCAATCCTTTTCCTCTCTTTCAACTATAAGGAGGTTAATACACTCTCTTATGTTCTCAAGAGACAAATCTATTACTCTATCTCCTATCCATGATTTCTTCATCTTTGAATCATAGTTGCAGAATAATATTTTAACCACCCTTGTGTAGCATTTCTCCCTGCAACTCAAAAACTCAATCCACCCTTGGATTTTAATCCATCTATAAATGTCCAAATCCAAGTCATTTTCATCAAGCCGGTCAAAATCATGACTCCTTCCCTTCACTACTTTCTTTGGTTGTAGATATTCACAAATCTACTATAGAATTCATGATTATTCAGGAAAAATACCTGTAGCAGGGAGTACTCGTCCAGCTTTCTCCTCTGTAATGGAGATGCTTCTACTTCTTCTTCCTCTCTTACTCTTCTTCTTCTGGAAGACTCTGTAGATGCTGATGCTACTACCATGCATGATTCAGCCTTTCAGCCATGATTTTGGATTGGAATGAAGAAGGGATGGATTTAGGAAATCATCGGGCAAGAAATATGGTGCAAATAGGAAAAACAGAGAAGATAGGAGTTGCGACAGGGGAATGTTTGAATGTTGTAGGAAGACGTTATGTCTGCAATGAAGATGGGAAAGTTATTGAGATTTGAGACTTGGGAAATAGAGAGGAGAGGGGAAGTTGTTGTGTTTGACATGAAGAATCAACTTTGATTTCCTTATTTGCATTAGGATTTTCAATGCATTTCTGACATAGAGTTGATAGTGGGACATGGAATCTGGGTTTTCAGACAGGGAAGGCCTTTGTTTAAGAGATGGATTACATAAGGGTTTTACTATGTATGGGTCATAGAGTTTATAGTGGGATATGGAATCTGGGTTTTCAGACATGGGGCGTAGTTTGGGACATGAATTATGGATTGTTTTACTGCGTTTGGGACATGAAGTTCATAGTGGGACGTGGAATCTTGGTTTTTAGACATATGGCATAATTTGCAACATGGATGAAAATAATGAGCAATTAGATATTCCAGTGTTAGATTTTAAATTTTTAATCCAAATCTAAAGTTAAAATTTAATATAAAGTTTAAATTAAGGAAATTTACACTAAGAAAAAACTTTTAATGAAATGAATAAAATTTAAATAAAAAATAAATTAATGACATTTAGACTAAAAAATTTTAATATAAACTTTCAATTAATGAAATTTATACAAAAAAATTAATGATCTTTAGGCTAAAAAAAGTCATATAAAGTTTAAATTAATGAAAATTATACTAAAAAAACTTTAATGAAATTAGTAAAATTTACACTAAAAATAAATTAATAAAACTTAGTCTTAAAAAATTATTATAAAGTTTATTAATTTGATTGCTGATATTCAATTATTTTATGCCTCAAAAAATTATGAAATTTTTAATAAAATAAAAGAGGTTTATTGTCTAATGAAAATAAATTAATGAAATTTACATTAAAAATAAAAACTTTTAATACACACTTTATAAATTCCTCACTAATGTGAAATATTTAACAAGGTGGGAAATAAGCAAAGAGGTTTGGGTTTTGGATATTTTCAAGGTGGAATTTTTGAAATCTTCACTGATGGAAGACTAGAAGCAGTCACGTTATGGCCCCTCCATACTATGAGTTTTGTGTTTCTGGGAGACAGAGTTAAACGGCACACTCTCCCTCCCTCCCTCACTCGCAGTGCCCATGAAGGGCCTGAATGATGCCTGTTGTATCACACGGTGAAAAGGCCAGCTATAATAAATATTTTAGTGTAGGTGGCTATACTGGATCATTTCCCATATATATATTGCATTGTCATGAAACTTGAAATGAGATGGAGTTGAAGATGATATTGATTAATTGATATGATAATGCTAGTATGACGTACACATGAAAATGGAAGGTTGATTTCAGACATGTTGACCTTTGTGTATTGGTGTGTGAGGTTGAATAAGAGCTTGTATTATAAGAGCATGTATATCTTGAATATGTGGACTATATTGCATCTTCCTAAATTATAACTTATCTTTGAATTACATACTAATGGATTGTTAATGGTTTATGTGGTTTGCTCATGGTTTATGTGTAATGAATTAAGTATGATTTGTGCATAATTTATGTGGATGAATATGAAAGTATTTTGATGAAATTTGTAACACCCCGCACCCCCACCCTACATATTTTGACTATACAGGTCAATCTTGCCTAAAATATCTCATGCTAGGGTTAATACGGGACACTACCATCTTATATTTCAGAGAAGGTCTCTGCCAAAAATCCGTCAGAGTCTCCCTTGAAATATAAGGAATTAATACCTATACAATCATAAATATATCATACGATATCTAACATTTATCTCTTCTTGACATGAAGAAAAATACACTTATAAAAGAAAGACATAAAACATAAACCACCAACTCGCCCATCTTACCTATAGCTCTGCCCCAGATTGAAGCCAAATCGTGATGGCAATATACATCCCTGGAATCAGATTGACCCATTTATAATATCATAATTCAATCACTATGACATGCCATTACACCACATTATACATCATTTGAGATCCCTTGAATACAAATATACAAATACATATAAAATTTCCATTTCAAATCATTGTTTTACCTAGAACACTAGCATCAACTAATGCTCACCAATCCCAACCCATAGTTGGGATTCTTTACATGACCTATCAGCTAAAAAAAATAAAATAAGAAGGCATGAGTTCCTAGAGAACTCACTAAGTAGGCACGTTAGTAAATAATAAGTAAATAATCAAACAATATATAAAACATGATATTGCAATTGTACCATGAGGCCCAAGCCCTCATTATGACACTACAAGTTCATAACCATAATTGTGCCATTTAGGCACCTCACATCATGTCTAAGTCATTCCAAGCATCTCATATTATAAATATTCTGTGCACACACAACGTATTATAACTGTGCCATTCAAGCACAACATCAATTCACTATATCTTATATAAACCATAGACCACAATATACATATTCATTAAGTCATCACAGTAAAACAAACATCAATTAATACAACACAAGAGAATATCTACTATCCTTGTCCAACCAATGTTCACATATTGTATCCATTATCAATTCATAAAAATAATGGGATATTTTTTATCTCTCTCATTTAGACATCTATACACAAGAATAAGTATTATTAAAACAAGGGATAACTTCCATCCCTAGTAATCATATATTCATAAAAGATATACCAACCCTTACAATCAAAGGAATACTCACTATCCTTAATCTCATGTATTCACAAAATCAAATAAACATCAATATTTAAAAAATATAGGATATCCAATATCCCCATCCATGCCTATATGCCTAGATACAACCAAATGTCTGATTAGGGTGTCTAATTCAACCATAATACTCCACCCTATTTTCCATAAGGATAAGTTGTGTCTAATTCAACCATAATACTCCACCCTATTTTCCATAAGGATAAGTTACTCCAAAATACAAGGGATATGCTTAACTTGACATTTTACTTCTTGTATTTAACTTAAATTCTTTTCCTAAAATACACATTCAAATAATATAAATATAAGAAATACACTTAAATAACAAAATAGCCAATATACAATACAAAAATCACAAAATAAGCCATGTTGAAGAAAAATTTAGCAAGCTTGTGTTACAGCACTGTGCTGCAACACAGGTTCAAGAAATTCAGTCACCAAGCCTGTGCTATAACACAAGTCCAAGAAATTTAGTCAGCAAGCTTGTGTTGTAACACTGCGTTGCAACACAAGTCCAAGAAATTCAATGAGCAAGCCCGTGCTACAACATTATGATACAACACAGGTCCAAGAAAGAAGACCTATGGCATTCTGAATTTTCTGAAATTACTTGGGAATCTTGCAAAATGACATTCAAAACCAAATTCATAGAATTCATAAACTTACATTCAAAACATTTATATATATGTATATATAAATTTATACAAATAACCTGCTTACATCTTTGCATTCCTTCACCCCTTTTTCTTAGTCATTTCATAAACACATTACAAGCATGGCTTGAAACCAACTTCCCATCCATTCTAATTCATCTCCAACATAATTTACATTATGAAATCACCATTTAATCACTAATTAATATGGAATTAAGCCCAAACAGATTGTATGCATAAACTTATGCCCAAACAGTTCACTTTTGGTATTTTAAGATGCAACTTGCATATACATGCCAAAATCCAATTTTCTACCATCACTAAACTATTCTTAAGCACCATTATCTTTTCTTAATCACATCAAGCATTAATTATCATTAAACACACCTAAAAAATGATTAAGCCCTTAATCTCATTTCAAATAGGTGCTGCCTTCCAAATTCATACTTTAGCCTCTCTTTTAGGCATTTCCTCAAATATTTAGCATGCAAAACTTATACCTAACATTTTCCAACAAAATTTAACTTCTAACCCATGCAATTTAACATAAATAATCAATAATTAACCTATATTAATCCTTCAAATCATTACAAATAGATCCCTGATGAGAATGCAAAATGTCATATTTTATTCTCCTAATACTTCATCTTTTGCACCTAATACTTCATCTTTTGCA
>JAYJMB010074057.1:0-23311 GCA_036873735.1 Pouteria campechiana | reverse complement strand
GCAAATGTAATCAATTGAGGAAAATTAATAATAGTGGAAAATCCTTTGGTATTTTCCAAAGGCGACCAATTCTGGTCATGTCATTCCATTTACGTTATTTCTTCCTCATTTTCTTATCTCTGATGAACAATGATATATTTGAAAGCTAACAATATAGCAAGTGCAGAAAATTTCTAAGTGTAAAACTACAATTAGCTATGTCAATCATCTGCCTCATTCAAAGGGATTAAATTTTTTGAAAATATGAAGTTCACGGAAGAAAAAAAAAAAGCTTAGAAGAGGAGCTCAAAGGAGCTCTCTTTTTCTGTAAAATTCAAAGAGAGACTCCTACAGACAAATGCAAAATGAAGACAAAGCAGTACAAGAAGCAACTTCATCTGACTGAACTCGGACAAATAAAAATTGAAAAGAAGCTAAAAAAAACTAAGCAAGAAGGAGCGACTTCACAAGTACTTGGACAATTAAAAGTAAAGAGGAACTTTGTCAGACTAACTTCAAAGCACAGACAAATGCAAAACAAAGAAGATTCATTCTTACTTTGTCCAAATATAAAAGATGAAGAACATAAAATAGAATTTTGTCTGAGTATAAGAAGCCAGACAGTAAAGATGAACTCAATCAGTTTCTCAGACAAATGGGCATAATGTGAAGGAACTTCGTTTGACTAGCTGCTTAGACAAATGTGCTCGACGGGAAGAACTTTATCTTAATCTTTTGTGCTCGGACAAATGTCTACAACGTGTAGATACTATGTTTGACCGATGAAAACTATAAGACATACTTTGTTCGACACTCACTAAGGATTAATGTGGAACAAAAGAAGAATACAATATACTTTGTCTAATCGAGCAGACAAATATCGGGCGTCAAGTTTGTCTAAATCTAGCTCGACTTCTTCTCCGTCACCAAAGTTTGTCTGTTACTTACTATAGACAAATTACAAACATGAAAGTTTTGATTGGCAAACATAATTCAAAGGGAAGTTCATCCGATACTTACTACAAAAAAATGTAGATACAAAGAGAGGCCGTGACTTTGTTAGAGGTTAATTGAATTATGTGACTTGCATCAAAATGACATTTGTGCTCTTGCTGTTGATGTGCAAACTTATTTCAGTCACCACTTTTGGCAATAAACGATGCTGTAAGTTGTTCGGTTGTAACAAGTTAAAACAAGAAAAGACAATTCAAACAACCTTATATTCCTCTTTATAAATGAATGGCGTTGCAGCAGCTTGGGATGAATCAGAAGCAATGCTATCCAATGGAAAAAATTACAAAGATCTTTTATGTTCATTGCTGCTTCTATTCCTACATCCAAAGGAACCCATTCCTCTCCAATGGTCAAGATTTTGAAGAACTATTTAAGGAGAAGAACTGAGATGATTCAAAGGTAGTGAAGGAATACTTTTCAAAGGAGCTTAATCTTCTGTAAATCCTTTCACTCATGGACAAGAGCTTAACCTTTATATTATGGGATTTAATGTTCATTTTATGAGATTTAACCTTTAGATATTTATGGACATTATCTTTATATTATCGGAAGATATTTTTATATTAGATAGAGTTGCTCAAAGATCAAATCTTCTCCTATGCTTTAATGAGCTCGGGAAAACTATGTTGTAATGAGTTGTTGGTGAGCTTTGGAAAACTAACAAGTTTGTTCATGATCTTAGAAACCAGTGAGTTTTCTAGTGGGCTCATGAAAACCAAAAAAGTGCTAGGTACACTATTGTATTTTCATTATATGGGGTATGGTGGAACCCAAGGCACAAGGAGAGTGTGCTCTTGGAAGAGTGGATGTACGGTTGCCCGAACCGCTATAAAAATTTATGTTGTTTGTGTGTGTTTGTTTATTTGCTATCTTATACTTTACTATTTTCTTACTTAGCCTACATTGCACAGCACATAATCACAAAAAGAGGGAAAGTAATTTTAAGGGGGTTAAGCGATTTATTTTTATAAATCTAATTCACCCCTCCCCTTTTGGATTAAGCCACCTTACGGGACCTAACACATGGTAGGCATCTTAGAAAAGCTTCAAAGTCACTTTAGACATAGCCTTAATCATTGCCAAAGTAAATTAGACAAATGCCCAAGCTCGGATAGAAACAAGGCTTCAAAAGGAGAAAAGGAACTAAGTTCCAGATTCAAGCAAGTCTAGACACTATAGAAGCAAGTTTAGACATTGCGTGACCAATTCGGACACAGAACCAAGCTCATACAATATTGAACAAGAAACCAAGATGTTGGAAGTTCAAAGCGAAATTCGGACACTGCAAAGTCAATTTCGGACATAGGAGAGTTAAGTTTGGACATAGCAGAATCAAGTTCAGACACAATAGAACTTATTTCTGGAAATAGCAGAATCAAGTTTGGACATTGTTGAAGAGAGAGGCTAAGGCACCAAAGCTCTAAGTCCGAAATTATAACTTCGGACATTGCCAGCTCACTCTCGGACATCATTAGAATTCATTCGTGTGGCCAAGGCAACATGTCTTCTAAGTTTGAAATTTTAACTTTGGACACAATTATTAATTTTTGGACATAGCTGAAAGAATTTGTTGCAAGCTGAATAATTCAAGTTAGTCTGAAATATTAACTCCGAACATAGTTGCTTACTACGGACCTTGCCAAGAGCATTTAAACTGAAGAAACCGCAAGAGCACTTCAACGGTGTAACACTTGTGGTGTTTGAAATCTACCCATGTGAATATGGGTAGAGTTTACTTTATGAATTTGATAAATTTTACTATTTTGAGCTATATAAAGTTAATGAGAAGAAAAGAACTTAAGTGGTAAAATTGAGCAAAATCATGTTTATGATCTATAAGAGTGGCCAAAAAGGGGCATTATACGTATTGTTATATGTGTGAAACATTGGATTGAGTATTGAATGCAATTTGAAATGAAAATGGCCTATGGAGTTACTTATAGCAGAAAATGATCGTTGAAAAGAACTCAAATAGGTGATTTTTGATAATTGACCTCAAATGAGGTAGTGAATGGTATGAATATGTTTCGTTTCATATATGTGATGTGTAGGAAGTGATTTTTTTATGAGTTGGAAGTGTTTTATATGAAATGAGATCATTGATGACTTATATAAGTACAAATTCTAAATTTGAACAATTCCTTTTAATGAATGGATTATTGTTTGAATTTCAAAGTGAGATTTAATTACTTGAATGAGCATTTTGGGAGGATTATGGAAGGGATTAAAGGAAAATGAAAGGATTAAAAGTTTAATGAAGATGGATGAGAGGAAAAGTGGGAAAAAATAGGGTTTAGAACAAGTTAAAAAGTGGGGCAGCAAGTCCATGCTATGGCACAGGAATACCCTGCCAAGGCATGGCTTTAGCATGGGTAGAATAAGGCATTTAGGGAGTCCATGTCGCAGCACGAAAATGCCATGGCATGGCATGGCTTTAGAGACATAGAATTTTCTGGCAGTTAGCAAGGCCGTGCTATGGCATGAAACTCCCCTGCTGCGACACGGGTTCGATGGTGTGCCAGAGTACCCAAAAAATTTGACTTTTTAAGCCCCAAACTCATTCCATTTTAATTCCATGCCGTTCCATTTTATCCTTTAATGCCATTTTTCCTTCCCTAACTCTATTATACCCCATTTGTCACTAATTTTGCTAGTAAGCATGGGGATTAAGATGAATAATCTGCTTGCATGCCACTTAGATTGGATTTTTGATGTTGAATGGTGGGTAGTGGGAGAAAATTTAGTTTTTGGTGAGGGAGGAAGCTACTTGGAAATTTGGATTTGGAAGCGTGTTTATGGGATGATGTCATGCATGAATGTCATGGTAAGTCACTTTTCTTCAATGAAATTTGGATTTTGTGTAAGCTGGGATTTTTGAAAATAGCAAATTTTTAAGGAAAATGATAAATTTATATTGTGGAATCTTAGAAAAAATATTTAATACATATTTAATAAGGTATTGAGAGTAATTCGGTTATGGAAATCATAATTTTTCATTGTTAGGGTTTCATGTTATTTGCAAATAGTGATTTTGTGAGGAATTTGATATGGATTATTGTGTAAACCATGGGAGGAATGTGTAATTCATAAATTATGAGGTTGTGGGGATTTATGTAGGGTGATTTGAACTGGTGAAAATGGATGTTGAATTACAATGTAGTTTGGGTTAACTAGGAACATTGTGTGTGGGTTCTGTAAGCCATAAATTAGTTGAATTAAAGACTTAATTGAGTTATTTAAAGGTGTTTAAGTATTGATTATGGGGATGTTAATGGACTGATCATTGGATTTAAAATTTATACTTTATGAATTAGGCAAAGTTGCTTTTATAAATAATGGACTGAGCATAGTATATAAAAATTATACTTTATGATATAGGCAAAGTTGCCTTTATAAATAAATGGCCTATTTGTATGTATAGGGCAAATTGAATATGGATGAGAACCTGTGAAGCTTATGGCATTATGGAGACGATTCATCAGTAAGGTGAGTAGATTATATCTGTGCGTTGCTTAATCGAAAAGAGATCATTGTTATCTTCTAATTTTATGTTATGATATGAAGGGATAATGATTTTCTCTGTTGCAGATAAGGCCTTTTTAGAATAGAGTGGGATATTAAACATCCCATAAATATAAGATGCAATGTATTAGTAGGTTTGCATGTCTGGAAGGGATGGATTATCTCTTGGCTTACTTGATGTTTCTTTATGTTAGGGGTTGTGAATATCCCAAATTTGAATATGTGAATTAGGAATTTGAGAATTCCAAAATTTATAGTTTGGATGAGATATGCTTATATATATTTATTTTGCTATGGGATTGGATTTTATATGTATGGAATGCGAATAGGGATACTTTAGAGATCCCTATTATTGATTATCATTTGCTATTGATTATTGTGTGTTATACAATCTACTTACTGAGTCTATTTAGACTCACCCTTGTTTGTTTTAATTTTTTTAGTTGTTAGGTCAAGCATGGAAAGACTATGATGGTAAGAAAGTGTCGAAGACTAATTTAATTGGATTGGAATCTTTGTATTTAAATGGTCACAATTCATGTATCATGAAAATGGTAGTGAAATGTTGGTTGTATTGGTGTGATTGTAATTGTATATTTTTATTCAAAAGGATTCCAATGATGTAAAAATAAAAGTCTTGGCATATCTTAGTAAAGTATTATGATTGTGTTAGATCAATTAAAGTCCCCTTAGGTGTATTGCCATCATGTTTTACCTTGATCTTGCGTAATTATGGAAGAGTGAATGTATGGATGTGTATTTTGGAAGCTACATCATTGGTTTTTGTTTCTAAGTTATATTATTGCTTTAATTTATCTTATAAATTGTTGTATAGGTAGAAAACCCATCTATTCAGGTTAGGCTTTGCCAAATTTTGGGTAGAGCACCCCACCCAAAAAGTGGGTAAATCATACCGAAATTATGTGGAAATGTGAGTGTCGTGCCTCGGAAAGTGGGGTGTGATAAATGAGCAGAAAATTCTGTTGATTCGCTCACATTTAATGAACATTGTTTTCTCCAACGGGAAGATTTTGAATCTCAGTTTAAAAGGAGTAAAGAGAGGTCATTCCAAATAGATTAGAGAGTTGAAAAATTTACCAAAAGGACTTACCAGAGGACTTACTCAGCTTTAAAGTTTTCTTCCAACTCCACTATCCGCAAAAAGCAATATATATTCAAAGCTCAATCTCTACAATAACATAAGGGGGTCTAAAATTCTTTGTATTTATTGCAATACATTTACTTATGGTGAACTTTAATTTTATACAAATTAGCCTATGTAAGAGGCATTTTTATTGTAAAACATTCTTTGTTTAAGACAGCAAGCAAGGGACTTGCTGATATTGTATAAGTTTGTTAGTCAGGTTTGAAATCCTATGTGTAAAATTTTGTTGTTTAGCTTGAAAACCAACGAGTATAAGTTTGTTGGTGGGCTTGAAAACCAATGTGTAAGTTGTTGGTGAGCTTGTAAAACCAACATGTATTTAGTGCAACCTGAGTGCATTGAGCGAGGCTAACTTAGAGAGCGGAGTAGGTACTGTATTATGAGCTGAACCTTTATAAAAATACCTATGTAATTATGCTACATAATGTATTCCTCATTCTTTTTAGCACATTGACTTTATATTTGGCCAAAACTTTCAAAAGCTCAATCCACCCCCCCCCCAACTTCTTGAGCTACCTTAGAATGAGATCAACAATTGACATCAGAGTGGGCTTCAATAGTTATTCTTGATAACCGAATCAGTGATCCCTATGGCTAATACAGTCCACAACACCACGATTAAAGGACAATCAACCACTAGACCCCTATTTGTTGATGGCACCAATTATAGGTATTGAAAAATGTGTGTACAAAACTTTTTTATAGCCACTGACTATAAGTTGTGGCAAATCATCAAAGATGATAAGACTATCATGAACACAAAAGATAAATATACTATTGAAGACATTGTAAGAATAGCCTCTATTATGCACTATCACCTTCTGAGCGTGAGAAGATTTCTGCATGTGACTCAACAAAGGAGACTTGGATAAGATGAAAGTCACACATGAAGGTATTAATTAGGTCAAAGAGACCAAAATTAATATACTTGTGTAGGAATATGAAGCCTTCCATATGCAAGATAATAAGAAAATATCAAATATGTTTGGAATATTTCAAAAGATTATTTACCCCAAAATGTAGGGTGTATAGTAAAGTTGGAATCCGAATGGTGCAGAAAATAAAATGCAATGGAAACACATAAACACCTACTCTACTCTCCAAGATTTTCCTAACCTTATATTCTATGATAACCTGTGGAAACACAACCTGGTTTTCTAATAGCTCACCAGAAACTCTACAACTATTATTTTTTAAGCTGACTAATGAACTTGTTGGTTTCCAAGCTCACCAACTAACTTATATAATGATGGTTTTTCCAAGCTTACCACCAACTCATATAATCTGGTTTCTCAAGAGCTAACCAGCAACTCCCCAATCCTAGAGCTAATCAGAAACTCTTACAAATGTATACAATGGAATGCCTCTAATATAAGTTAATGGGTACACATAGTTAAAGCTCAAACAAATATAAAAGACATAAAAATAAAGCACATTACAGTGAATTCCAACTCTATTGAAGTGGTATTGATGTGGTCTTGAAGCTCTTCGACCTTGGCAACACTTTGGAGTGAAGACACTTGTAAAACTTGAATGGATTTCTTGTATTTGATTTGTCTTTGGCACTAAGTACCCTTAAGCATCTTGTTTCTCTTTAATGGATTGTCTATTTATACAATCTAGAGAGGTTATGGGTTGTTTGGAAGAAGACCATATTTGAAACGTAACTTTTGCAGAGTATTAAATTTATGAATGTTTGAAAAAAACTTTTTACTGTAGCAGTTACTGTAGCGCTCGTGAAGTCTATGTCTGAAGTTAAGTTTTTGGATGTGAAGTTGATTTTCGGAGTGGAATTGTATATTTGAAGATTACTATAGGAGCCACTGTAGCAATTACTATAGCAGTTCACTATAACAGATCACTATATAACTCGTGAAGATGACTTTGTCTGAAATTCAATGTTCGAAAATACTTCACGATGTCCAAAGTAAAATTTCAAAATTAATGTAACAATTTACTGTACTAGTTCATTATAGTAGTCATGAACAACACTTTATCCAAGATTGGTTGCGATGTCTGTAGTAAAATTTTGGACTTACCGTAGCAACTTACTATAGCAGTTTACTATAGCAACCATGAACAACATCTTTTTCTTCCCTTGTTTTCTTTCTCTATTTTGGAATAACTTAGCAAAACATCATTAGGTTAATTCAAGTCATATTCAAGGAGAATACCACACTAGAATTAGCTTCATGGCCATCCATGAAGATGAAGTAACTTCTGAACTTCAATCTGAATGTTTTCTAGATGAATTAGAAAGTTTGTATGTAAATTTCAAGGTTTTAAAAGCCAAATACAAGGAGACAAAGAAAGAGCTATTAAAAGTAACCAATGAGTGCTCCAAATTAAAAGATAAAAATTACAAGCTCAAGAGTGATAATGTACCATTCATGAACTTCAGTAGGTTAAGGAAGAAAATAACGCCCTTAGATAGACATTAACTTCCACCTTGTTTAGAATAAAACCAAAGAGTAAAGGTGGTCAACGACACAAGAAAAAGAACTATAGATCTAGAAGAAAGCATAGGACTAAATGGACCATGGTTTGGATTCCTAAGATAGTTGTAGATGTAGTAAATGCAATTCCATCTCCTAACATTAGAGTAGTGGCACCCAAAAAGTAATGGGTACCAAAATTTGCTGCCACTAACCAACCTGGATCCATTCCCAAATAGGTACCAAAGATTAAAGCCTGACCTTGTCATTGCAAGTGTATTTGAGAGCCATAAGAAGTAGCATGTGGTAAATTGACAGTGGTTTCTCAAGACACATAACAGGGGAAAAGGAGCTATTCACTGAACTGAAAGTGAAACATTGCAAAATAGTAACCTTTGAAGATAATAGAAAAGGTAGAGTGGTTGGGATTGGTAAGGTCGGTCAACCACATTCTACTATTATTTTAGATGTGCTTTTAGTTGAGGGATTAAAGCATAACCTTCTGAGTGTTAGTCAGTTTTGTGATAGTGGTTACAAGGTTATGTTTGAATCCCATATTTTTTCAATCTTAGATCAGCATGACTCAGTTGTAGTTTTGGGCAAAAGGCATGGAAATGTGTATATTGTAGACTTGTTTGATATTCAAGCTAAGTGTTTTGTTAGTCATGATGAGTCTCTACTATGGCATAGAAGGTTAGTACATGCCAACAAAGACATGATAGAAATACTATACCAAAAAGATCTTGTCGTTGGCTTACCTGAAATGAAATTTGATAAAGGACAGTTGTGTGATGCTTGCATGAGAGGAGAGCATACCAAAGAGTCTTTCAAACCAAATAGAGGAGAATACACAACTAAGCCACTTCAATTGCTACATATAGACTTAGTGGGACCAATGAGAACTAGAAGTCTTGGAGGGAAACATTATGCATATGTCAGTGTTAATAACTATAGTAGATATACTTGGGTAATGTTTCTTACATCTAAAAATGAGGCTTTTTCATTCTTCAAAGTCTTTTTCAAGCATGTGCAAAATAAACAAAGCTCTCATAGTTTCCATTAGGAGTGATCATGATAGAGAGTTTGAAAACCATAAGTTCACAGCCTACAGTGAAAACAATGGTATCTTTCAAACTTTATCTGCACCAAGAACACCCTAGTAGATTAGAGTAGCAGAGAGGAAGAATAAAACCTTATAAGAAATGGTGAGGACCATGTTATGTCAATATAATTTTCCATATTATTTTTAGGCTGAAGTTATAAATATCGCTTGTTTTATTATCAATAAAATTCTTACTAGGTCTATACTCAACAAAACTCCTTTTGAGTTATATTATGACAAGAAGCCTAACATATCATTTTTTCATACTTTTGGCTGTGGAAGAGCTATAGAAGAGTTTGTTCATGTTAAGTTGATGAATCTACTAACTACTCAAATAGAATAAATAATTTTGATGATGAAGCAGATAGACTCATAGCAAACATGGAGAGAATGAATCTGTATAAGATAAGCAAACTCCATAAACAGAAACAGCAAAGGATGGAGCCGACAGATAATTTGAATCGTCCACTAGTGAGGTAAATGAGGGAGGTAATTCTTCTCTTTCATGAATGATCACCTGAAAACTAGATAATTGGTGATGTGTATGATAGCGTTAGGACTATATCATCCAATCACCAAATATATGGTTATTTTGCCTTCATTTCTCAAATATAGCAAACTTGCATAGACTATGCATTAGAAGATGAGAATTAGATTTTAGCTATGCAAGAAGAATTGGGTTAATTTAAATGAAATGACATATGAACTTTAGTTCCAAGACCAGACCATCAATCTATTATAGGAACCAAATGGGTCTTTAGAAACAAACTTGATGAATCTAGTTTAGTAGTGAGGAACAAGGCAAGATTAGTAGCAAATGGGTATTGTCAAGAAGAAGGGATAAACTTTGATGAATCATACACCTCTGTTGCTAAGATAGAAGCCATAAGAATGCTGTTGGCATTTGCATCTTTCATGAAATTTAAACTTTACTAGATGGATGTCAAATCTGCAATTTTGAATGATTTTATTAATGAAGAAGTTTATGTGAAAGAAGCCCCTAGGTTTGAAGATCCTCATGATCCCAACCATCTCTTGAAACTCAAGAAAGCCCTTTAAGATTGAAGTAGGCTCCTATAGCATGGTATGGGAGGCTAAGTAGACTTTTGATTGAGAAGGGATTCTCAAGGGGTAAATGATAAGTGAATTCATTCACTTATATCTTATCTAACTGAACTAACTTCTGGTATGTTCTTGAGTTTTTCTTAGTGGATTTATAGTTTATATGTTCACATTTGGTTGCAAGCACATGAGTGCACAAAAGAGGAAAAATGCATCTAAAACATCAATGAAGAAAAGGAGCAAAGTAAAGAAGCTAGAATGATAAATAAGCTGCTGTAAATTAGAAGAATAGAAGATTAACAGCTTGATGCCGCGACATCCAATTTTGTGTTGCGGCACTAAAGTCCTGAAGACAGCATGCATGATGCCATGACATCCAATTTTGGTGTCACGACATCCTACCAAGGTAAGGCAGCATCTTGGGTTTCCAGCAAGGTCGATGTTGTGGCATACAAACTTGGTGCCGCAGCATCCAACTTGAATTAAGCAAAACATGGGTTTCCAACCAGGTTGATGCCGCAACATCCAAACTTGATGCTGCGACATCCAATCAGACTATGACACAAATTCTATTTCCAGTGATCTTGATGCCACGACATTGAAGCCTATGACACATCTCCGAATTTATGCGATTGCTTGGAAACAATGACAAATTTTTTGGGATTGCTTAGAAAAGATGTAAAAAGACAAATCTTCAAGGAAGGAAGCCTAAGGAAGGGCGCATTGGAGGGTTTTGAAGGGGTTTTGGAGGCTTGAAAGAAGAGAAAGAAAAAGACTTTTGGAGGAAGATTCAAGTTGGATTTCAAGCCAAGCATCTTGGGGAAGATTTTACTACCATTTTAATCCTTATCTTCTTAGTGGTTTTCATTTCATTTATCATTTGTATCTTGGATTAAAGTTGGGATTCAAATTTTGATATTGTTATATGAATGTTTTATAGATTCTTATTCCATTATGAGTAGCTAAACTCCTCTTTCTAGAGGAGAAATGGATCTTGTGTTGAAGTCATGGTTTAATAAATAAGCTGTGTTATTGAGTATGCTTTATTGATTTATTTGTGATGTTGTGTGTTAATGCTTTCAATCTACTGGCCATTTATTGAATGATATTGTATTTAGGATTTGACACTCAGGAGAGGTAATTCTGAATGGGATCTAAACATCATGACAAGTAATGCTAGATAACTTGGGAAAGTTTCTAGGTTATTTGAGATTATTGAAAAGAACCATAAGTCTTAATGCATTCTTAATATTCTAATTTTTATAGGGATATCAACATTGGAATATTGAGAATAGATACTTAGCCTGACACTCGAGAGAGGAGGATAAGTGCATTGAAGTTCTTGATCTATAAATTGATAAAAACAATCAATACATAATAAGTTAAAGAAACCATGATTGAAGCACAAGTAAAGTAGATTCTCTAGATGCTTCTATACCTTGATCTCTTTCCACCAAAAACCTATCTATTTCTATTTCTTATTTAAATTCACATCATTTGATTTTCAAAATAAAATCTATTGCAATAGATAGTGATCAATTGAGGTACACAATCCCTGTGGAGATGATACTTTCTCACTACTATATTACAAAACTGGACGCCATGCACTTCTGGTAAATTTTGCAACTAACAAGTTTTTGGCCCCATTACCGGGGATTGGTGTGGTTTACCTTGTCACTAATATTGCTATGAGACAGTTCTAATTTTTTGTTCTCTTATCTCTATTTGATTCGATTTCTTTTTGTTTCCTTGATAGCATATGTAAGATCCAAGAGAATTTGATTTGACTCCTTTTGATCTAGAGATCGAAGGAACACTTCAAGAAATCAGAAGGCCTAAGAGATCCAAATCAAGCATAATGGCAGAACCAAATCAGCCAAGAGCAATTAAGGACGACTTTAAACCAATGGTTAATGATAACTATTCTGGCATAGCTCATCCAATAATCAATGCGAACAACTTTGAGCTAAAACTGGCTTTGATCAACATGGTGCAACAAAATTAGCTCGGAGGTTCATTGGGTGAAGATCCAAATATTCACTTGGCGATGTTCAAAGAAATAAGTGATACTATAAAAATGAATGGTGTTCTAGATGAAACCATTAGACCGAGATTGTTCCCATTTTTTTGAGGGATAAAGCAAGAGGTTGGTTGCAGAACTTACAACCAAGAAGCATTACCACGTGGGATGAGATGGTGGAAAAATTCCTAGCAAAATTCTTTCCACCTATGGAGACTATTCAAATTAGAAGTGAGATAGGGCAATTCAAACAGATGAACTTTAAGCCGCTCTACGAATGCCAGGAGAGGTTCAAGGAGTTGAGCCAAAGGTGTCCTCAACACGATTTTCCTAACTGGCTTCAAATTCAATTGTTCTACAATAGGTTGAATGGTCAAACTAGGACGATTGTGGATGCTACTTTAAGAGGTTTACTCATGGGAAAGACTGCAGAAGATGCTTATGCACTACTTGAAAATATGGCATCTTATACTTTTCAATGACCAAATGAACGGAATATTGTGAAGAAGGTAGCAGGTTGTTATGAGGTGGACTTAATCACAACCCTCGCTGCACAGATGTCTTCCTTAACACATCAATTAGAAATAGCTAATTCTGCGCCTAAGAGAGTGTCTACTATCAGAGAGTCATCTCCTTCTTCTCTACCGATTGAAGCATACATGGCTGCAGATTCAATTGGAGAAGAAGTGCAATTTGTCAACAATAAGGGTTACAATAATTTCTGGGGGAACAACATGTAGAACCCATATTATCCTGACAATTGGAGGTATCAAGATAATCTCTCTTATGGCAATCCAAGGAACAACTTAAACCATCCTCTCGAATTTAACCTCAACATCAATCACAACCAGTTGAAAAGAAGCCATCTTTGGAAGATCTTAGGAGCACATTTGTAAGTGAGAGTTGAGCTAGATTTTCTAGCAATGAAGCAAGACTTGATAACATAGAGACAACTATGGGAAACATCAATGCTTCTATCGAGTCTTTGGGGACTCAGATTGGACAGCTAGCAAGTTCTTCTGGTAGTGCAAATAGGGGTAACTTTCCAAGTAACATGGAAAAGAACCTAAGGGAACACTACAATGTCGTGACTCTAAGAAGCGGGAAAGAGTTAGAATCCCCAAAGAAGAAAGAAGAGACATAACCACCTTCAAAAGTAGAAAAGCATGATGCAACATAAGGAGAGAATGAAGGGCAGATGAAGGAGGAATTAGAAAAAGAAGATTACAAACCAGGGAGATCACATTCCGTGATAATCTTCCAATCCCAAAACTCCAACTTTTTTTTCCTCAAAGATTTCAAAAGAAGAAAATTGATGAGCAGTTTAGCAACTTTATTAAAATCTTTAAGAAAATTCACATTAACTTCCTTTTGCAAAGGCTTTCGAGAAGATGCCCAATTATGCCAAGTTCATGAAAGAAGTCATGTCGAAAAAGAGAAAGCTTGCAGGGTTTGAGACAGTGAAGCTAACTAAGGAATGCAACGCCATATTGCAGAGAAAGATTCCACAAAAACTAAAGGATCTAGGGAGTTTCACTATCCCTTATGCCATAGGAATTCTTCATTTCAAAAGGCATTTTGTGATTTAGGTGCATCCATTAACTTAATACCTTTGTCAATTTTCAGGAAACTTGGACTAGGATAAGTGATACCAACCACCATCACATTATAATTAGTAGATAGATCTTTGATCTACCCTTGGGGAATCATAGAAGATGTATTTGTGAAGGTGGATATATTCATCTTTCCAGCTGATTTCATGGTGCTAGACATGGGAGAAGACCATGAAGTACCCCTCATTCTTGTAAGACCATTCTTAGTAACTAGAAGAGCATTAATTGATGTTTAGCAGGGTGAGTTAACCTTGAAGATCAATGAAGAAGAGGTAAAGTTTAATATTTACTATGCTATGAATTTCCCAGTTGAGAAGAATTCTTATAATAGGATAGAGGTGTTGAATGATTGTGTAACTTTCATTTTTTCAATTAAATTATTCAAGATCAACTGGAAAATTGTATTGCAAATTCTATTAGTCCAGATATGATGGGTCCTAAGGAAGTCATGGAGCATGTTTTGGCATTAGAAGCATTGTCGGAAGAGAAAATAAATAATGAAGCGGAAGTTTTGCATGAAGAATTAGTTGTGAAAGAAGTAAAAACTGCATTGGAACTAAAGTAATTGCTAGATCACCTTAGGTATGCATTTCTAGGCAATGATTTAACCTTCCTAGTGATCATTTCTTCTTCTTTGATAGATTTGGAAGAAGAGAAGCTACTTCAGGTGTTGAGGGATCACAAATCAGCCATTGCATGGTCTATTGAGGACATCAAGGGAATAAGTCCAACCATTTGTATGCATAAGATTTTGATGGAAGATTTTTATAAACCCTCCAAAGATCATTAGATATTACTCAACCCTATAATGAAGGAGGTAGTACGTGTTGAGGTGTTAAAACTACTCAAAGTAAGTATTATCTGTGCAATTTCTGACAGTGAGTGGGTGAGTCCTGTGCAATATGTACCAAAGAAAGGTGAAATAACAGTGATCTAAAATGAAAACAATGAACTACTACCTACTACAATTGTCATTGGGTGGCGAGTGTGTATTGACTATAGGAAATTAAACAAAGCCACCAGAAAAGACCATTTTCCCCTGCCTTTCATTGACCAAATGCTGTTTAGCCGGATATGACTACTATTGCTTTCTTGATAGGTACTTAGGCTACAATCAGATTGTCATAGCCCTAGAGGACCAAGAGAAAACAACTTTTACCTGTCCATATGGTACATTTGCATACAGGAGGATGCCCTTTGGCTTATGGAATGCTCCCGCCACTTTCCAATGATGCATGATGGTAATTTTCCATGATATGGTGAAGAAAATTATGGAAGTATTCATGGATGACTTTTTAGTTTTCGATTCTACCTTTGATTAATGCTTCCATAACTTATCTCTTGTTTTGTAGAGATGTGAGGAGCCTAACCAGGTTCTTAATTGGGAAAAATGTCATTTCATGGTTAGGGAAGGCATTGTACTGAGGCACAAAATTTTGGCTCAAGGAATGGAAGTAGACTGAGAAAAGATTTCAGCCATTGAACAATTCCCACCTCCAACCAATATAAAGGGGGTTCACAGTTTCTAGGACATGTAGGCTTTTATAGAAGATTCATAAAAGATTTTTCAAAAATTTCAAAACCTTTGTGTAATCTTCTTGAAAAAAACATTGATGAATTGTGCTTGAAAGCATTCAATATGTTGAAGGAGAAGTTGATTTTGGCTCCAATTCTAGTGATGCCTCAATGGGATTGACCATTTGAGATAATGTGCGATGCCAGTGATAATGCAGTGGGAGCTATACTTGGACAAAAGCAAGATAGAGTCGTCAAAGCCATCTACTATGCAAGTTGCACCTTGGATGAAGCATAGCAAAATTACACCACAACCAAAAAGGAACTGCTGGTTATGGTGTTTACATTAGAAAAATTTTGGTCATATGTCATTGGTTCCAAAGTTATCATGCACAATAATCATGCAGCCCTCCAATACCTGTTAGCAAAGAAGGATGCAACACCAAGGTTGATTCGGTGGATCCTACTGCTACAAGAATTTGATGTGGAGATCCAAGACAAGAAAGTAATTGAGAATGTAGTAGCTGACCATCTATCCAGGTAGGAATAACACCCAAAAGATGAAGAATCTATACATGAGAAGTTCCCAGATGAGCAACTCTTCGTGTTGAGTGGAAATTGTTCATGGTGCGCAGACTTTGTGAACTACATTACATGTAGAACCTTGCCTCCTGACATTTCATGGTAGTAAAAGAAGACATTCTTTCATGATGTCAAGGCCTATCTAGGGGATAAGCCTTTGCAGTTCAAGATATGTGCTAATCAGATTATCTGGAGATGCATTCTAGACGAATAAATGCAAAACATTTTGCAGAGCTGCCATTCATCTCCTTATGGAGGCTATCACGATGCCGACAAGATAGTTATAAAAGTTCTCCAATCAGCCTTTAATTGGTTCACACTCTTCAAAGATAGCTACAAGTTTGTAAAAACTTGTGATAGCTCCCAATGAACAAGCATAATTTCAAGAAGGCATGAACTACCACTAACAAATGTCATTGAAGTGGAAATTTTTGTTGTCTGGGGAATTGAATTTATGGGACCTTTTCTAATATCTTTTGGCTACTCATACATTCTGCTTACAGTCAATTATGTTTCCAAGTGGGTGAAAGTGGTAGCCATAACAACCAATGATGTGAAGGTGGTGTTGAAATTTTTATAGAAGAACATCTTCACGAGGTTTGGGACACCGCAAGCTATCATCAGTGATGAGGGATCAGATTTCTATAATAAACTATTCGACAACCTCCTCTCCAAATATGGTGTGAGACATAAAGTGGCATCATCCACAAGCTAATGCGCAAGCAGAGGTGTCTAACCAAGAGATTAAGCAAATTCTGGAGAAAACCGCTAGCATCAATCAAAAAGGCTAATCTAGAAAACTTAATGATGCACTATGGGCCTACAGAATAACTTTCAAGACACCAATTAGGATGTCTCCTTATAGATTGGTCTTTGGGAAGGCATGTCATCTCTCGGTTGAGCTAGAACACAGCATTTTGGGCTGTGAAAAAGTTGAATCTAAATTTTGAAGTTTCAGGGAAGTAGAGGCTACTCCAGCTTAATGAATTAGAAGAATTTAGAAATGAAGCTTATGAGAATTCCTGGATCTACAAAGACTGAACCAAGAAGTGGCATGACAAGCTCATTTTGCAAAGGAAATTTTGACCAGGCCAACAAGTTCTACTTTTCAACTCTTGGCTCAAATTGTTCCCTAGAAAACTGAAGTCAAGGTGGTCTAGACCATTCATTGTAGATAAGGTATTTCCTCATGAAGTAGTGGACCTGAGAACTCAAGATGCGCAAACATTTTGAGTGAATGGGCAAAGGATTAAACAATACTTCAGGCAAACTGGAGTGGAGATGTCACCCACTTCAGAGAAGAGCAATGAAGAGGAGTACAGTTGGTCTGAGACTATAAACTAAGCACTTCTTGGGAGGAAACCCAAGTATTTTAGGCTTTGTTTTAATTTAATCTCCTTGAGTTATTTTAGATTAGTTATTTCTTGTTACAACTCAATTTTAACTTTTTTTTTAAAGTTACATTAACCTCATATTGTTAATTTAAGTAATTACGATGTTTGACAAGTCAAGGCATTTCTTTGGAATCTAGATCAACTAAGAAGACATCAAATTTTCGTCCAAGATAGCCATTACATGGAGAAGGAATTTGAATCACTAAGCACAAACAACAAGGTGGATGCTGCGACACACAAATTTTATGCTCGAGATCTTAACACATCAAAGCAAATAATCTTGGAGGCAGCATGGTTGATGCTGTGGCATCAAAATAGGATGCTGTGGAACCATTAGGAAGAATGGACACTTCATGTAGTGGTTGATGCCACGACAGAAAAACATGATGCCAGGGCATTCTAGTCCAAATATCAAATCAGCATACAAACAACATGGTTGATGTTGCAACATCCCAATGTGATGCTGTGACACTGGTCTCTCTCAACTCACACACATGCCAATTGAGTTTTCTTTAAAGTGTTGCAACCTAACTAGATGCCGCAACATTAAGTTTTCCTCTCTCTTCTCCACTTCTCATCCAACCCTAAAACCCTCAAAACAATCACTTCCAAACCCCAAAACGTGATCATCAAACACCCATTTCTTACTCAAACACACCTCTTCTTCATCCTCTCTACACCCATTTTTTCATTCCCAAACAATTTTTCAAGGGTTGAAAACGTGAAGCTTCACACCAAGTGAGGGATTTCTTGGCACCTTCAAGCATCAAGTAAGTATTTCAATTGCAACTCCCTTGGGATTGATTTCTTCTTGGAGAAGAGTAGAGAAAATGTTGTGGAAATGGTGATTGGTAAGCAAGAAAAGGTTGTGCACAATAGATGTTTGTGAAAGGTCCTCTCAGAAGTTGAGAACATCTTTGAAGCTATTCTTCTTGTCTCATTATTACACTCTTGTGCAAGATTGAGTGAGATATACATTCAGGAGAAGTGGAAGTGTTCTTTGTATGAGAATTGCTCCCCATTGTGAAGAAACAAACTGCTGAGTTGAGCTAAGAAGTTGCTGCATACCAATTGTTTGATGGAAGTTCCATGCCGAGTATGAACTTCGTATGAATAATTCGGGCAAACATTTCCATTTTCCATTGCATTGTCTGTTAATGCAACCAATGAATCATAGGTGGAAAGGTTGTGAAAACACATTGGAATGGTGATTGTCCAAGTGCTTGTGGACATTCTTCATTAAAGTGAGGTCTTATATTGAGTGGTTACCATTGCATTAGAGTGTTGTTGGTTATAATGGGCAGTTTGGGGCTGTTGCTTGCTATTGGTGGATCATTGTTGCATTAAATTACATTATTCTTGAGTTAGATTATGCAATGTTGCATTGGACTACAGTGTTGCTTTCACTACACCTCACCATGCCTCCCAAAGGAAAGAAATCCATGTCTGTAGGTCCATCCAAAAGATAGAGAAGTTTTGAATCAGGACCTTCAATCAATCCAACTTTTGTGAGTCCAAAAGCTGAGGATAAATACAAAAACTCCATCATGTACAAAAAATGTATAAAAGAAAGGGGTCTTGATAATCCTATGAGAAGTTTTTGTATTGAACAAAGATAATGGGGTGAATTTGTCAAGCAACCAAGTGCCGCTCTCATTCCGGTTGTGAGAGAATTTTGTGCTAATGCAAAGGAGCATAAAAATTACAAGGCATTAGTATGGGGCAAATGGGTTCCATTTGATCGAACCACCATCAATCATAGATACCAATTCCCCATATACCTGATGATGAATATTCAAGGCTTAAAGAATAGGGACTAAATTATGAACAGATACTCAACTTTCTTATAGAGTGAGGCACTAAATGGAAAAAAATAAAGAAATAGAGTGCTTAGTTTTCCATAATCTGGATTACATAGAAACGGGAAGATTTGATGCTATTTTATTTTTGCTAAACTGATGCCTTCAAACCATGTATTCAGAGTTTCAAAAGACAAAGTAGTGCTAAATTATGCCATACAAAGTCGATTGTCCATTGATGTGGGTAAAATTATTGAAGCATCAATATTATACATGGCAAGAGGTATTCTAGAAGGATTTGGTCACCCTTTCATTGTTTATGATCTGTGCTTACAAGAAAGCATGGCTACCAGCCCATCTAAGGAACTTCAGCACCCAAAATCGACCATTACCCTAGATGTTATGTAGAGAGTGAATAAAGGTGACCATCATATATTAGGCCCTACCACAAGCACTAAACGATGAGGAGCTCACCCACAATCTATTGACTCTGCGACTGCAACTTCCAGTTTACATGATGCAGTTCAACAAATTACTAGTCGAATTGATCGAATGACTGCCAGACATGCTCAATAATATGATCATTTGATGCAGTGCCACTTTGTGTTAGCCTCAGAGATGCCCACTCCATCGGGGAATCTGATTCAGCTTCCTCCACCTCTAGTTTTTCTTTTCTACCCATCGAATGATGACAAACATGATGATGAAGTAGAAGAAGCAGATGACAACGAGTCTGAAGATGAAATTGAAGCAAAGACTAAAGAAGAAGATGATACTGACAGTGATGATTGAGTTCATTCAGGGAAGTCTTCATGCTTTATTTTTCTCTTCTTACATTAGGGACAATGTCTTGTTTTAAGTTTGGGGGAAGTTTTGTCATACATTTGGTTGTAATCATGTGTGATTATTTAGTGCTTTACTTAGTTATTGTTTTGTTGTGGTTATGTTTTGTGTGTTTGTTTAACTAGTTCATGTATTTTGTTCAGTACTTCTTGTTTAATGCTTTATTTGATTATGGTTATGCTTAGTAATTGAAAATGTATATATATATATATAATAATAATTGTTTTGTTCATTTTGTGTGTTTTTAACATTGATCAGAGTCATCATAGAAAACCCATAATATGTAAAAGATATATAACAATGGCTAGGATGAAAATTATGAATATCATCATTATCTGCATGTTTGACATGGTCACTTATCTAAGTTGCTTTAGATTTAGTACATGCATTGATCACATAGATGTTTCTTTTGAATCCAAGAGTACAAAACAACAATTTAGGCAATTATGTATGCATAACTTCGTTTGATCTCTAAGACTCATTGCAATTAGTGTTTGAGACAAACATTAGATTCATCATTTACTTGGGGGGATCACACCTCATGAACTGAAAAGAAAAGAAGTTTTGGGGTGTGGTAGTAATACAACCCAAGAATCAAGGTGATCACATTTCAAAGAATTCAAAAGAAGATAATTGTGAAAAAGTGTGATAGTAATATAGCCCATAGAAAAAAAACAAGCAGAGTAAAGAAGAAAATAAAGAAAGTTAAACATTGTATGCTAATCTACTATAGTCTCTCGTTCAAGTTTTGAGTTTGTGGGGTTGCACTAAATATGCATTACTTGGTTGCTGGAATAAAACTAAGGATGAAGTGAGATAGATTGGAATGGTTATATTGTTTGCACTTGCACTTGGAATCTTAGGTAGTGAGGATAATTTTTGAGTAGAAATGTTAGATATACATGATACTCTAAAATTTTCTACTTGGAAATTTTGACTCTATTGAGGTATTTGAATGATGACCTGATTAATGTATTTTGTGTTCTTAGTAAAAGCATGTTCTTTTGTTTTGCTTAAGGATAATCAAAAGCTAAGTTTGGGGGTGTTTGATAAGTGAATTTTATTCACTTATATCTTATCTAATTGAACTAACTTTTGGTATGTTCTTGAGTTTTTCTTAGTGGATTTATAGTTTATATGTTCACATTTGGTTGTAGGCCCATGAATGCATAAATGAGGAAAATGCATATAATACATCAATAAAGAAAAGAAGCAAAGTAAAGAATCTAGAATGATAAACAAGCTGCTAGAAATTGGAAGAATAGAAGACTAACAGCTTGATGCTATGACAACCAATTTTGATGCCGCGACACTAAAGTCCTGAAGACAGCATGCATGATGCCACAACATCCAATTTTGGTGCCACGACATCCTACCAAGCTAAGGCAGCATCTTGGATTTCCAGTGAGGTTGATGTCGTGACATTCAAACTTGGTGCTGCGACATCCATCTAGACAAAATCAACGTCCTTGTTTCCAGCAAGCTTGATGCAGCGGCCTCTAGTTTTGGTGATGCAACATTATAACACTTGTGGTGTTTCAAATCTACTCATGTGAAAATGGATAGATTTTACCTTATGAATTTGATAAATTTCACTATTTGGAGATATTTAAAGTCAACGATAAGAAAAGAACTTAAGTAGTGAAATTGAGCAAAAGCATATTTATGACATATATGAATAGCCTTATATGATGTTTGAGGTGATTGAAATTTTTGTATGTGGATATGGGTAAAGTTTGATGATTGAAATTAATAAATTTTATCAATTTAAATTATATAATGGCTATAAGAAGAAAAAAAACTTAAATGGTTAATTTGGAAAAAAGCATATTTATGATCAATATGAATGGCCTAAAATGGTCATCATGCATATTGTAATGTGCGTGGAACATTGGATTGAGCATTGGATGCATTTTGGAATGAAAATGGCTTATGGAATTACTTATGACAAAAAATTCGGTTGAAAAGAACTGAACAGGTAATTCTTGACAATTGACCTCAAATGAGGTAGTGAATGGTATGACTATAATTTATTTCATGTATGTGATGTGTGGAAAGTGATTTGAAATGTTTTATGTAAAAATGGGGCTATGGTGATATTTCATAAATGAAAATGTTGAATTTGAAAAAGAGGATTATTGTGACTGAATTTTGACATGGTGTTCAACATAAAAGTTGTAGATCATGAAATTATCTATCCAATGAAAGAAAAATAACTCAATCCCAATTTCATATGAGGAATTTATGACTAATACAACAAAACTGTTCCAAATGACTGAAAAATAACAAGATGAATGAGATAGGTCAACTTTATTAAACTTTTTGACATGTTTGTGGTTTGATTTGGTAAATATTGTTAACATAAAAGTTATAGCCCTTGAAGTTATCTTTCTAAATCTTAAAAATTAGTTAATTAGATGTATTATGTAAAATTTATGATAAAAATACTATCACTATATCGGGCAAAAAGAGCATGCCACAACAAGGATTTTCTCTGTCTCAGTAAGGCTCCAGAAAATCACCTTTTGGGCATTCAGTAAGACCTTGCCATGGAAAGGCTTTTCCTTTTTCTCCACGGCAAGGCTTCTAAAAAAGCATCTTTTGACCATCCATCAAGTCCTTGCTGTGGCAAGGCTTTTTCGTGTCGCGACAAGAGTCTACTGACACGCCGAAGCATTGAAAAAATGCAATTTTTTAAGCCCTAAACCCATTCCATTTTCATTATAGTCTAACCCATGTTCTCCATTAATGTCGTTCTTCCTTCTCCAACTCTATTATGCCCCATTTGTCACAAAGTTTGCTAGAAAATATGAGGATTAAGGTGGTTAATCAAGCTAGCATGCCTCTTGGCTTGGGTTTTTGGAATTTGGACGGCGAGAAATGGAAGAGATTCAGATTTTGGTAATTAGAGGAACATGTTTGGAGTGTTGGGCTTGGATTCTTGCTATGGATGAAAGTTACACTTGGATTCCATGGTAAGCTACCTAATCTTATCCAAAAATTGGATATTTGTAAACTAGCATTTTATACAATTTTCTAAAAAGTGCTTTTTAGAAGAAATCGATATGGGTAATCATGGAAAAAGTGAGTAATTGGTTAACTACCATGAATTGGGAATGATTTGACTATGGAAATTATAATTTTTGGCTTGTTAGGGTTCTATGAATAGTGACTTGTGTGAAATTTTACGATTTCTATGAAGTTAGTATGGGGAAATGAATTAATATCTGAATTATGATATTTTGGGATTTGTATAGGGTGATTTG
>JAYJMB010074046.1:0-23311 GCA_036873735.1 Pouteria campechiana | reverse complement strand
GAGAATATATGTTTGATGCCTTGCTTTCGACAAAACTTCTCCATTTCCTCATTCTTGAATGGAGTGCCATTGTCCGACGTAATTTAGCATGGATTACCATATTGATACAAAATCTTGAATTTAATAAATTCGATTACTTCTTTGGCTTTGACCCTCTTGTATGAATCAGCCTCTGCCCATTTGGAAAAGTAATCGGTTGTGGCCAGGATATAGGCATGTCCCTTGGAAGATGGGGGCTTGATTGGACCAATGATATCAAATCCCCACCATGCAAATGGCCAAGAAATGCTTACGGGTACCAATTCCCAAGGTAGTATGTGCTAGATATCCCCATGAAGCTGACATCAAAGACATGACTTAGCAAATTGCAATGCGTCTGAGACCATAGTAGGCCAGTAATATCCCAAGCATTTGATCCATCTGTGTAATCTTTGACCAGACAGATGCCCGCCACACTCGCTAGAATGCGCTTGCATGAGTGCGTATTGGATCTCCTTCCCGTTAAGACAACGGAGCCAAAGTCCACCATATGCTCAGCGATATAGTGTATTATTGAAATACACATATCGTGCAGCTCTTTTTCTTAGAGCTAACCTTTCTTGCGAGTTCTCCGGGAGAATCCCATACTGCAGGTAGTCGATGTATGGGGTTCACTAATCATCTACCATCAGTTCCATATAGGCTACGCATTCTATTCACTTAATGATCTCTCCCTCATATGAATCAGGAATGCGGCTTCATTGCTCGACTTTAACAATGACCGCCTAGCCTTCGGCGATGGCTAGAGCGGTTGCCATATTTGCCAAGGCATCAGCAATGATATTTTTAGTCCTCGGGATATGTCCAATGTTGACTTGAAAAAGTTGATCCAATGGCCCTTGCGTAATATCATAATATCGGCGCAAACTAGGCTGGCAGACTTCGTATTCAGTGGTTAATTATCGGACCACTAGTTCCGAATCGCCAAAGATGTCTAACTTCATGATCCCGAAGTTGAGGGCAAGTTGAAGTCCTAGGACTAATGCCTCGTACTCTGATTCATTGTTAGTGTAATTCTTTCTTAAGTAAAAAGAATATGGAAGAATGTCTTTATGGGGTGAGATGAAGACAATTCCAACGCCAGCACTAACAACTTTGGCAGCACTATCGAAGTACATCTTCCAGGGAGTGTTGACTTGTGCAATGAACACTTCTTCATCTGCAAGTCTTCTTGCACCATGACCTCTTCATCGATTGGATGAGCTGCCAAGAAGTCGGCTAGAACTTGTCCTTTCACCGCTTTTCACGGGATAAACGTGATGTCAAATTCTGACAGCAGTAATAACCACTTGACCAGCCATCCTGACAACATGGGACAGGTGATCAAGAACTTAAGAGTGGATCTGCTTTAGAAATTAATCAGATCTCACGACAAAGGAAATAATGCCTTAACTTTTGGGCTGCGAACACTAAGGCAAGGCATATTTTTTTGATTGGAGAATAATTGCATTCTGCATCGATCAATTGACGGCTAAAGTAATACAACGCTTGCTCTTTTCCATCTTGATTTTCTTATGTAAGCAATGCCCCCAGGGATTGCTCGCTCGTGGAGATGTACAAGATAAGCGGTTTACCCTTGGTTGGTGCAGCCAAAATCAGCAGATTGCGAAGCAATTCTTTGATGGTATCGAAGGCTTTTTGGCAAGCTTCGTCCCAAACAAAGTCTACATCCTTCTTTAGTAGATGGTAAAATGGCTGACACCTTCTTGCTAAGTTGGCCACAAACCTTCTGATATAAGATAACTTTTCTTGCAAGCTCCTTAGGTCATCTATGTTCCTTGGGGGAGGCATGTTTCTGATGGCCTCTGTTTTTTGTGGGTCTACCTCAATTCCTTGGTGACGGACGACAAATCCCAAGAACTTTCCTGACCCAACTCCAAATGTGCATTTGAGTGGGTTCATGCGCAACTTATTTTTCCTGAGTCATACAAAGACGGTGCATAGATCCAGACGGTGCTGACCATAGCCGTTGGATCTTACCACCAAGTTATCGACATAACATTCAACATGTTTATGAAGCATGTCATGAAAAATAACTTGCATAGCCCTTTGGTAAGTCGCTCCTACATTCTTTAGTCCAAACGGCATAACTTTGTAGCAAAAGATGCCCATTGGAGTCTGAAATGAGGTGGAAGCCTCATCTGCTAGTGCCATCTTATTCTAGTTGTAACTAGAGTAACATCCATGAATGAGAATGTGTCATAAAGTGATGTGCTATTGATGAGGAGTTCCATATGTGGCAGTGGGAACTCATCTTTTGGACAGGCTTCATTGAGATTGTGAAAATCGACACAAATTCGTATTTGCCCATTCTTTTCCTTCACCGAAACAACACTAGAGAGCCATCTTGGGAACTTGATTTCTCAGATGAAGTTGGCTTCCGGCAATTTGTTGACCTCATTAATAATCTGTTCCTCCAATTTAGGTCTAAACTTTCTCGGCACTTGCTTTACTGGCCATTTTCTTGGGGAGACATGTAAAGAATGCATGGCAATATCTGGATCTAAGCTGAGCATTTCTGAGTATGTCTATGCAAAGACATCTTTGAATTCCCTGAGGAGACTCATTAGTAGTTGTTTTTCATGTTCTAGCAGAGATTTAGAGATAAAAGTAGGCTGTTTGTCTTCGTCTGTACCCAAGTTGAACTCTTCAAGCTCATCGATTGTTGGTTGTCCACCATCTTCTAACCCCGATGGAGGTGTACCACAAGTTATTTCTTCTAAGGAGGAATCGAAGTCATCATCTTCTTCTTCTTTTAAATGGTTAGGGTCTGGCTTGTGATCGGACCGATGAGTCTCACTTGTCGTTCCTAACTCTGATTCGGGAATTGATGGGTCATCAACAACTTCTTTGTCATCTGTATCACTAGGTCCCTCCGAGTTTCTTTGTGATTCTTTGTCATCGAACTCAGATTCTTCCTCTTCTATGGATGTATGGTGAGAGGTGGAAACCATATAACAATGTGCAATTATTATTGGGAGAGACAACATTTTTGACGTCTTGGTGACAGTCTCACATAATGGGACTGATAGTCCACCTGATACTCACATAGGAGCAATCCGAGGTGTACTCCTTATCACTGTCCATGTCAATATCATCATCCGCACCAAGGCCTGTCTGATCCCCTGGATACCAGAGACCTTTTAATTTTTCCTTGATCGGAATCGGGATGAGCGGACCGGTCATCGACATATAAGGTTCATCAGGATAAATATCGAGGAGGTCGATCATTCTTCTGCATCCCATACTGAATTTTTAAAAATTCACAGTAGACAGGCATTTCTTGGTTAGAAGATTAGCAGTACGACATTGTCCATAGGGCAAGCCCATCTCTTTAAATACCAATCTTCCTCTTTTTGCTTGGGATTGCAGTTCAGGTTCTTTGCCCTGAATGATTTTTGACTCGGCCAATCGGGTCAGTGGCCAATTGTACTCGACCAACATAGATTGTAATTTTCCTCCGATTTTCCATTTACTGCTCTTGATGCTAAGATTAGAGAATGCCTCTTGATTTGCTTGATTAGTGCTCCTGGTGTTGATCTCAAAACGCAAAGACTGCGTTGGTCTTGAGATTACTTGAGAGCAGCTTGGCACTAGAGGTGATGATGTGGGAGGGGTAGTTGTCATCCTCTTTGAGCTTGGGTTATTGATCTGGAATTGGGTATTTTCAACTGGTGCTGGATGTGGTGACATATAAGCTTGCAAAGAGTTTGTGACTTGATTCTCGTAAAATCCAGCTGGTGGAGGTATGGCTTGCCCCGGCCTATTGATGGCTTGGCCGATCATCCTCTGCATCTTTTTCCAAGCGGTCTTTACATCCACATCCTAGCCTGAAAGGCAAAACATTGTGGAGTTGGGGAATTTGTAACTGGCTGCCAGTTGAATATATTTTGACTGGGCAAAGTTGGTATAGGAGTAGGAGTGCTCTGGTGCTAAAATGGTTGTGGATGTTGAATTGATGATTTTTCTTCATCGTTGTCATCTATATGGAGCACTTCTAGCTCTTTCATAAGTTTTATCTTATCTTCTTGTGAAATGCCTATTGCGATTTCAAAGCGTGAAACCATTTGTGGCGAAATCACTGGGGATGGGACTGCCTATTGAGGTTTGGCCTGTGATGAGGGTCTTTGTGATGTTGACTCCTATATTTTAGCAGTGAATGGTTGCTGCCTTCTGTCTATTATTGGCTTGACCAATTCTTTCAGCTGCTCTGGTTCATTTGGTGCCAGCTCATAATATTGGGCTTTTGAGAAGAATGCCTCTGAAATCATGAATGGTCTTACGTCAGCTGAGATATGCCTCATTATGCCATCTTAGTAAAACTTAAAGCATTGGTGCACTGTGGATGCCACAACTTGGTATCGATGCAACCTTGGCCTCCTGAGCAACAAATTGTAGGATGTTGGTGCATTGAAAACATGATAATTGACTTTTGTGATGAATCCTTGAATATCAAGACTCAAGGTGATAGTCCTCATAGTCCTCTGACTCTCGTGATTAAAGCCTTGAATCACCATAGTACTGCTTTTCAGAAAGGATGGGCACATGCCAATGCGCTTCAGTACTTTGAGTGGGAGAATATTTACCGCGGACCCTGGATCCAGCATGATGCGGTTAATCCTCTCCCATGATAGATCGCCACTTACAAACAATGGATGATTATGCTCTGTATCTCCAAGCAACAAGTCATCATCTATAAAAGTGATGGTTTGGTCACATTCAGTCGTATTAGTGACCTCTGCTAGGTATCGATCCTTGATGGACTCATCTAGCTGCGCATTTATGAGCGTTTACCGAGACTTTTTAGAGAGCTGAAGTGCATCGTATATGCTCAGTCTCGCCGGGATTCTATGCAAGTGAGCCACAACATCATAATCTGGCTTATTTGTTAGTTCTGGAGCTTGCCTTTCTTCAACAGGGGGGCAAGGAATTCTAGGTATTGCTCTTCTTGCATTGGCGCCTTTCCTTTATCCTGAGTTGTGGTCTTCCCAGATCGCAATACGGCCATTGTTTCTGATGACTCAGATGCTTCTTGTGGAGCATTCTCTTCATTTGGCACAAAGTCGATCATGTTACAAGCTACCTCTATAGGTTCTGATGATTCCTGGATCAGTAGCTTGAGAAGTCTGGGAAATGAAGTAGGCATTTCTTTGTGTAGCAGGAAGTCTTTTCCCAATGCGACAATGCATTCCCATATCATGCGTCTTTCTTCTCGCAGCATGGGGCAATAAAGTCGAATGTTGCACCATCTCAGGGCAAAATCATAGAGATGTTCCCCTTCTAGAGGGTGAATTCCCTGCACTTGTACTTTAGAGAACTGAGAGGTATAGTCATGGAATCTATGTACGAATGCTTCAGAAAATGCCTCCCAAGACCTGAATGATTTGGCTAGCAATGTTGCGATCCATTTTAGGGCATTGCTATTACCATCCAATGAAAATGGAAAGCTCCTGATTGCATATGCCTCATTTTGCAACATCATTCGCAATAGGGCTTGATATTGGAATAAATGTCCGATCGCGGCCTTAGAGCTTTCTTTAAATAACTTCATCATGGGCCATCCTAAGTAACGGATTTGTTTAGTTTTTGGAATGGCCATTAAAATAGGGGCCTTCATGTAGTGCAAGTATTCAAGGACCCTCGCAATGTGCGATTCGATGAACACTTGCTCCTTTGGTTGGTCATCCATTGCTCTCATTTTCTTCTTTTTAGCTTGATCAAATGCCTCTATGAAGTTAGACGATATTCGATGGTGGAAATAAGCCCTTCTTGCAAGGCAAAGATGGATTTCTTCTGCCTCTAGGTGATCAAGCAATTATTGATCGCTCTAAGCAGCATCCCTTCATTTGTGAACATAATTAGCCCTGTTCTCACCATAATGTTGATCCCAGTTGATAAGAGACTTCCTGATTCCTTCTTTTCTTTTGAAAAGAAAGCATAGTAGGAACATATTTTGTAAGGGGACCCAATCTTTGACACCTTGAATTGCCTGAGTTTGGAACTAGTTCTTCTTCACTTTCAAGGAAAGTGAGCTTTGACAATTTTGATGCATCTTTGTGAGGTCTGGATTTTCTCCGCAGCACTCGTCAGCATAACGGAGGAGGTGTGTGACTGGTGAATCACCGACATTGAATATGGTGAAACCTTGGCGTCGGTGCTTTCTTTGGCGGTCGCGCCTTCTACGAAAGCATTCTCGCTTCTTATTTGATTGACTAGTGGAGGCTTCTCCTTTGCCAATGTGATAACAAGGCGCCACTATCGGATATTCAAATGTACTATCCCCATCAAAGCTTGGGACATCCCTAGTTTCCAAGTTTAGCAAATTATCCCAAAATGTCGTCCATACTTCGTCCGCAGCTGATGAAAATAAAGGCGATGGCCCCTAGGCTTAGAACCCTAGACAACCCTGAGTAAGGCAGGCTTTTCCCTTCTTTTTCCCCACCATATTCTTGTAGAAGGGTTTAAGCCTCTCAGGCTGGAGGTAATCCCCAATAATGTACAACTGGAACCGTGATGGCCAGCGGTGTATCCTTTTAGGATATGGAAACAAGTCCTTTAGATGCTCTTCCATTTTCTTCTACTTTGCATGCTTGATCTGGTGCTTTCGCCCCTTACGTCTCACTAATGGGACTTGTCTTTTGGGCAGACAAGATCCCAACCTTCGTCATCAGCCATGACTTTCTCCTGCACCTCTGGGCTACAGGCTTTAGAGAACCGATGCTCAGGTTCCTGTTCCAATATTGCTAAATCAAGAATTTCTTTTACTGATACGTTGTTGGATGTTGCCTGTGCATCCTTCCTCGGTGTAATTATCCCACTCTTTATACAATGGTTAATAATTCTCCTCACTGCTTTGCATTTAACTGTTGGGTGATTGATACCCTGATGGTAATGGCAATATAGGTGGTGGTTTACCTGATCTACCTCTGCTGGGAACAGGGGTTTTGGTAACCTTATATTGCCTAATTGAATAAGCCCCAATAGGATAGGTACCACTTCTTCATCAGAGTACTGGTATTTTGGCTCTGGTATCTCTCTTTTCTTCGATTGTCTATCATTACCACTAGTTTTCATCTTAGTGGCGTTGACAGAGGTGTTCTGCTTGCTTTTTTCATATTCATTCTTCTCAGATTGGAAGGTAACATTTTCTTTTTGCCTGTCATCCCGGACTTTGCTTTTCCCAGAGAGGGAAAGGAGGCATTCCTTTCGGCTTGCCTCATTTTCCAGCTCTCAAAAAGTGGTGATCTGCTCATTTACCAAGATCGCGAGGTCAATCTTAATGCCATTGCGGCATAAGTGGACTCTTTGCTCCTCCGTTAAGGTTGTCTCACATTTGCTGGCTTCTTTCTGCTAGCGAGAGATGAATTCCTTTACTAATTCATCATCCCTTTGTCTCATTAGGAAGAGTTCAGCTAATGTCACATCTTTTTTAGTGACAAAGAACCTTACTAGAAATAGGTTCTGCATGTCATTCCAAGTCTTGGCTGACCCTGCCGAAAGCATCAAATACTACTGGAATGTTGGCCCCTTGAGCAATGAGCCAAATAATCTCAAGCAAAGATTGTGATAGATAACATAGTTTCCCATCTTGAGATTGAAGAGGTTTAGATGATGTTGGGGATCATCTATTCCATCAAATGTATTAAAGTCTACCATCTGGAAGCCTGGTGGGAATGACTCATTCTTGATCTCCAACGGATACGGCCGATGATAGATATTTGGTACTTGGGAAGGTAGGTTTATTTGCCATTGGGCCATCCAGTCGTTCATCATCTCATTAAAGTGTGTCATGGGATCCAGGTTCATCTGATATGGTTGTGCGTGAGCATTTGCGCCGAACGGTTGTGGCGGAACACTCGCACCAAATGGCTGTGCACCAACATTAATATTGGATAGTCGCCGCGGTGAAGCAACTGGAGAGACAAGGGGTGAGGCGTCTGGTCCTAGGGGATTTCCTCTTGGTGGGTTAAAGATGAATGGCCCTGGTGGTGTAACCGTTCCCATGGAGGGAAGATTGAGAGGATGTGTGGCATTGGATGGTTGGCCAGGGTTGGAAGTTTGGCCAGCGTTCTGCTGTGCATATGCCTCTCTTAACCGCTAATTTTTAGTCTTAAGTAGTTCCAATCATCGCATTATCTCTTCTATGAAAGTGGGAGCTAGATTTCCCTCAGCCTTGTAAGACGTGACTATCAGGATGAATTGATGTCTATGCATCCATTGGTGGGGAGATGTAGACACTTGATCTTCTCTTCCAGCATCTTCTGATAGAGAGTGAAATATTGGGGGAGGCACCATGGACCTAGCCATTGACCTCGTGATGACTCCCTGACTAGGTGGGTTAGGCGACGTCGGCGACAAGTTTCCATCGATCGAAGTGGTGTAGACACTAACAGGTTACACTTTTCTCTTCTTCTGGTCCCTTTTCTTTGGGCTACCAGAATCGACCCTTCTTTCTCTCTTGTCTGCCTTCAATGCTTTCCTTGGCATCTGTAAGGTGCTTGTTTTGTTGATCTCTCTTCTTTGAGAATAGGAGAGATTGGCTAAAATAGAGAACATATTGCTTTCCCAATATTTATCCTGGGATGGGGATGGTCTTCTTACTATTGCAGTGTGCTTCTTGGATGGAAACTTCCATCCCTCCTTCTTTCCTTGAGTGGTCAACCTATGAGTTGATCTCTTCTTGGACTTTCCTTTCTTCGTCGTCCATCTTCTAGTTCCATTAGCAGGTTGAACATAACCTTTGGAAGCTTTGCTCTACGCATTCCTTCCAAAGGGGGCCAGTAAGTTTGGCATTGAAGGGAGGTTGTGTCTGCCTCCCCTTGACTGCATTTGTGAGGCCGATAGCTACAACCTTCTTCTGTTTTGGGAGAGCAGAGATCTGGGCACCCCTAATCTTTAGAGAGTTTGAAGTGGTATTGCAGACAAAGTTATCTCCAATGATCCTAGGAGCATGAGGGGAAATAGTTTTTTTTCCTCTGCTTCCTATTCTTCTTGTGCTTCTTCTCAACCTCGTTGTTGGAAGTTGAGTCAGTAGAAGTTACTTCTGGAGCTGTTAAGGCCACCTCCGATGTTGCTAGAACTACTTTGGAAATTACTAACATAGCTCCGGGCGAGGGGAAAATCAGAGTCACATCCCTCTTGTAGATGGCAGGTGCCGGGCCGGTCGACACCCTAATGAAGGAATGGGGAACACTCGTTTCAAAGTTGTGTGGGGTGTTGATGGCGAAGCCGCCGCCTGGCAGAAATCCAAAAGCGAGTGAGGTTGCCATTAAGATTGATTCGTGAGAGAAGAAATAGAGTGAGAAAAGAAATGTCTGAAGATCTGTAAAGAGCAACAAGAGAGCTTAGTCAGTTTCATGAAAGAACAAAGTCTTTAAGATGCATTAGTATTACTTTTCCTTAAAGATAAAGGGTGGGATTTTCACGTTGGGTTCACCATTTTGTAACAAGGACAAAAATGAGGAAGAAATATGTAAATGGAATAACATCATGGTATTGGTCATCTTTCAAATAAATCAAGTAATTTCCATTTTTATTGATTTTCCTCAAATGATTACACTTGTCGTGTACATCAAAAAAATTGTATGTTCACATCCCAGACCACAAGTGGTCCTAATTACATCTCCATAATGGAGAAAACCCTTGATTAAAAGGAAAAGTATAATGCATCTTAGAAATCCAAAAATAAAACACACACACACACACACTCTCTCAAAATAGATGTATGCTGTCTTCAGGATCGCCAAGCACATTGTGATGACTTAATATTTAGGAGATCGCCTCAAGTCAATGTTCGGATGGGATGACACGGTTCTAGACTGGGTTGCTAAACACTGGGTCAACTAGAAAATGAGTGTTTTGATCCGCTTGGTTTCTCCCGGGTGAGATCAAGACCGGGTGATTTCTACTGTTTAAACTGTAAGAAATCATAGAGACAGTAGGTGTTTTGTGACCCAATTGGCATATCCCGCAAGGAGTCAGGACCTGGTGATCTCTATTATGTTTAGACCTAAAAGAGATCAGAAGAAAACAGGTGACCTAGGTTTGGTTAAGCCTTCTCTCATTGCCCATGAGAAGCTTTGGAAGAGTGGGCTAGGTTAACTGGGTTTAGCTTGGCTCTCTCAATTACCCATGAGAACCTTAGGAAGAGTGGGCCAGGTTGACTAGGTTTGGTTGTTTTGATGAATGGTATATGATAAGGTTTGACTCAGTGAGTCCTGACTAGTTACGACTCCGTGACTTGGTCTTAGACTTAGGCTTTTGAATGAGTTGGTGAATAGCGGTTGCTAAGGCTTGACTCGGTGAGTCACAACTCAATGACTAGTTGGTGAATGACGGTTGCTAAGGTTTGACTCGGTGAGTCACAACTCAGTGACTTGGTCTTAGACTTAGGCTTTTGAATGAGTTGGTGAATGGCAGTTGCTAAGGTTTGACTCGGTGAGTCACAACTCAGTGACTCGGTCCTAGACTTAGGCTTTTGAATGAGTTCGTGAATAGCGGTTGCTAAGGTTTGACTCTGTGAGTCACAACTCAGTGACTCGATTCTAAACTTAGGCTTTTGAATGAGTTGGTGAACAACGGTTGCTAAGGTTTGACTCAATGAGTCACAACTCAGTGACTCGGTCCTAAACTTAGGCTTTTGAATGAGTTGGTGAACAACGGTTGCTAAGGTTTGACTCGATGAGTCACAACTCAGTGACTCGGTCCTAGACTTAGGCTTTTGAATGAGTTGGTGAGTGGTGTTTCCAATATCCCGTGGAAAATTGCAAGCTGGCGATCTCTGCCGTTTATACTGTGAGAGATCGAAGATCCAGATTACATGAATTAAGCCTAATTACACTTTAAGTTAATTAAGCCTAATCATGATTTATACTAATGACAGTGATTAATGCTAATGACAGTTCTGAGTTAATTTAAAATAATGTCATTAATTTTTTGATTTATGGGGCAATTATAGGATTTAAACAGGTTTTAATGTGTTTAGAATGTCTAATTTAGTATTATCCTATTGTTCATTGGCCATATGGGACCTACCGTTACCACAGCATGGGTGGAACCCATGTGTGTACCATGGTGGGGCCATGGTGGAGTGCCCTTAGGCACTAGAGAAATTACCAATGGCCAAAGGCCACCGGTATCAAGTGAGGCACCTGCCTCTTAAAGATTCCTCAAACTCTTCCCCCAAGCTCCAAGAGAATTATCCTTTCAAAAGTTCTCTCTTCTCCAAAAATCCTCTCCTTAAAATCCTCTCTCTTTCAAGAAGAGGGAGGGGTATTTATAGGCTCTAGGTCCTCTGGAGGTAGTTTAGGAATTTTAGCTCCAACATGAGGGCATTTTGGGTATTCCAGTTCCACCATCGGGGCATTTTGGGGAACTCTTGAAAATATGTCAGCTTCACTAGTGGGGGCATTTTGGGAATTTCAGCTCCACCATGGGGGTATCTTGGGATATCCTTTGAAAAGTATGCCCAGCTTCACCAATGGGGGCATTTCGGGAATTCCAACTCCACCATGGGGGCATCTTGGGAAATCCTTTAGAAAGTATGCCCAGCTTCACTAGTGGGGGCATTTCGGGAATTCCAGCTCTACCATAGGGGCATCTTGGGAAATCCTTTGGAAAGTATGCCCAGCTTCACTAGTGGGGGCATTTCGGGAATTTCAGCTCCACCATGGGGGCATCTTGGGAAATCTTTTGGAAAGTATGCCCAGCTTCACCAGTGGGGGCATTTCGGGAATTTCAGCTCCACCATAGGGGCATTTTTGGAAATCCTTTGGAAAGTATGCTCAGCTTCACCAGTGGGGGCATTTCAGGAATTCCAGGTCCACCATAGGGGCATCTTGGGAAATTCTTTGGAAAGTATGCCCAGCGTCACCAGTGGGGGCACTTTGGGAAATCCTTTGAAAAATATGCCCAGCTTCACCAGTGGGGGCATTTTGGTAATTTTTGCAAGATGGCTATGCCTCCCACACCCGACACATCTTTGAAATTTTCATTTACACCTTCAGCCAATCCAAACTAATTAATCATTTAAATTATCTTTTAGCAAAATAGATTACTACGAATATAATTAATTGCATACATGCCTATTATAGGTACCATGTAATCATTTTTGACAAACATACTCCCTTATATGTTTTAGTATATTATTTTCATTTTGATTATTTGCAATAAATCAATTATTGCAATTAATTTTTCTTCCCGTGCGCATCATCAATTTTTATTCTCACGCTCATAGCATTTTGCTGGATGCGCAAGTGAGGAACTCCCGAAGCTTCGGGCCACGTCACCAGGCTCCCGCAACGCGTCGCTATCTCCACGGCACATCGCCTACGAAGCTGCATGGTTCGCTGGCTGTGTGGATGGGGAGGTTGCCACTTCGCGATTCGCCGGCCATGGGAGGGTTGCCGTTCCTCCAGCTCACCACATCAGCCATGTGGCTAGGCTCCTCGGCATGCTGGCGTTTGGTCACGCGACACTTCAGCTATGCGTGAAGTGCTACACATGGTAGTTGTGTGGCCATACGCCATCATTGTAGGCTACTGTTGCCGCTGGCAGCGAGACGTCGTTGCTCCCTGCACTATCGTTGTCTTTCTTCTCTACTGACTGCGCAGGCTGCTGTCACCTTCTGCTACTCATCGATCAGAGCCAACTCTACTGCTGCCGTGGTGCATGGAATAGGGCAACGTTTCATTCCTCTTCCTCGCTGCCGGTGCTATCCATCCGCTGCCGAGCAGGAGCGTCGTCATCAACATAGGTCGACGTCAGGCGTCGGATGCCCTATTTGTGGCTGCCATAGAACAGGGAAATTGTCTGCTGTTGGCTTTCGCTTGCGTTGGGCCGCTGCCTACCTCTGCCAGCGCTGTCCACTGATTGGACGACTGATCGGATCCGGCCAAACAACCGGATTTGATTTTACCACACCGGATACCTAGTCTGATCGCCAGAGGGGCGTCATCGACGTTGGACCAGTCTCCCGCTTTGGCCACAAAGTGGGTGTGAGGTCTCGCTAGCCGACGACCGAATGTCCGATCAGCTCCGTTCATCAAGCTTCTTGAAGTGTACTGATGTTTTTAAGGTCCCCTCCCACATCGTGCAGCCATCACCGCTAGCCGAAAGGATTCATTGCCCATCAGACTCCGTTGTTTGCATCACTGCCAACGTTCAGACATCACTGCTGCCGATCCGCTGCCACGCTGTCGACGACCATAGGTTGTGTTGCTGTCGACGCTTCAGCCAGCGATGCCTTTTGACGCCGGCATCACTGCTGGCATCTCCACCGGACACCCTGTTCGTGGCTGCCACAGAACAGGGGTGCCACCTGCTACGAGCGTTCACCCACATGAAGTCGTCATCGCCGCTGTCCATCTCCACCCGCAGTATCCACCGGTCGGATGGCCGATCGGATTCGGTCGGACCGGATACCTGATCTGGTGGCCAGAGGGGGGTCTTCGGCGCCAGACCAGCCTCCCACTTTGGTCGCAAAGTAGGTGTTCGGTTTCACCGGCCAGCGACCGAATGCCTGATCAGCTCCGCTCATCGGGCTCTTTGCATTGCGTTGATGCTTTTAGGATCCCCTCCCGCATCGTACGACCATCCCTGCTAGCCAAAAAAATCCTCTGCTCGTCGGCCTTCATTCCTTGCATCGCTGCTAATGGCCAGGCGTCGCTACCGCCGGTCTGCCGCCACGCTGTTGACTATTGTAGGTTGCGTTGCTGCCGATGCTTCCACCGGCGACACCCTTCGACGCCGGCGTCGCTGCCGGCATCTCCACCGGACACCTTATTCATGGCTACCATGGAATAGGGGGCCGTTCACTACCCGCGTTCGTCCATGCTGGGTTACTGCCACCGCTGTCCAATCCGCCAGCGCTGTCCGCTGATCAGACAGCTAATCAGATCTGATCAGATGGCCGCATTTGATTTCCTATGGCCCAACACCACCAAAAATTTTTTTGGAAGAATCAACAAAATATGGGACAACCTCATCAAGTATTTTCGTTGCAATAAGAATTTCGACAATAAGAAATATTTCAGCAGCAAGAGAAAAAGACATATTAGGAGTTCAAATACATTCTAAGCCACAGTTGATAACTTCATCAACCAAAAAGAAGATTTTATGGCTCAGACAAGGGCCAATATGCATAACCAATCTACACAGATCCGAAAATTTAGAAGGTTAAGTGGCTCAGATGGCAAATATGTTCAATAATCGTCAACAAGGCAACCTGCCTAGCAATACAGAAATAAAGCTAAGAGAGCATTGCAAAGCCATCACTTTAAGAAGTGGGAAGTAATTGGAACCTTGAGTGAGCAAAGAGAAAGACAAATCAAAAAGTCAAGAGCAAGTGGAAGCCCCTCCTAAGCCACAACCATTGCCTCCTTAGTAACTAGCTACCTCCATATGTTTTCCTCAGCAACTAAAGAAAAGCAAATTGGATAAGCATTTTGCTAAGTTCTTGGAAGTTTTTAGAAAGTTTCACATCAATATACCATTTGCTGATGCACTTGCATAAATGCCAAGCTATGTAAATTTTATGAAAGATATCCTGTCAAACAAGAGGAAATTAGAAGAATATGAGATAGTTGAGGAATGTAGTGCAATCATTTAAAGGAAGCTGCCTCCGAAACTCAAAGATCCAGGAGTAGTCATAGGATAGCAAAGGAACAAGGTATTCCACACCATTTATTATCCTAGAAGGACTCTCAACCGAAAAAGAATGCTAACAATTTTATTTGCCTTTGATAAATTTAGATCCTATCTCATTGGCAATAAGGTAATTGTATTCACAGATTATTTTGCAATCAAATACCTTATGGCCAACAAGGATGCAAATCCAAGACTCACCCAGTGGGAGCTTCTACTCCAAAAATTTAACTTGGAGATAAGAGATAAGAAAGGGATAGGAAATCTTATAGGAGATCATCTCTCAAGATTGGAGCTGGAAGAAGATGAGAAATGTAAAACCCTCGCATTAATGATGGGAAGGTAGTACTAAATTTTCTTCAAAAAATATTTTCATAAGATTTGAAACTCCGAGAGCCATTATCAGTGATGAAGGAAGCCATTTTTGCAATAAACAATTTGCAACTCTTTTTTCAAAGTATGGGGTTCAACACAAAATAGCATTGGCCTATCATCCTAAAACAAATGGCCAAGCAAAAATTTTCAATAAAGAACTTAAGCAAATTCTGGAAAAGACAGTGCAGACCTCTCGTAAGGATTAGGCTAAAAGGTTGGATGATGCTCTATGGGTATACCAGACTACATTCAAGACACCTATACGCATGTCTCCCTATAGGCTTGTATATGGCAAGGCATTTCATCTCCTAGTGGAGCTAGATCATCATGCTTATTGGACAATGAAACAACTGAACATGAACATGGATGCAACCAAGGAGAAATTACTTCCACAACTGAATGAATTGGATGAATTCTGCAACAAAACCTATGAGAATACCGAGATATATAAGGAGTGGACAAAAGCATGACATGACAAGCATATTCAGAGAAAAGACCTTGTCCCAGGGCAACATGTGTTATTGTTCAATTCTAGGCTTCAGTTGTTCCTTGGAAAACTCAAATCTAAGTGGTCAGGACCATTTACTGTGATACAAGTTTTCTCATATGGTGCTGTGGAGCTTCATCATGAAGAAAAAGGGACTTTCAAAATCAATGGATAGCGGTTGAAGCCTTATTATGAGGGTGGTATTGATCACCTCAAAGCAATTGTTATGTTCAAATGAAGAGTTTGGGTAAAGATTAAACTTAAGCACTTCTTGGGAGGTAACCTAAGTGTTGGGATTACTGTATGCTTTTGATGACAACAAAACTTGTCTTAAGACTTGATTTATGCTAATAATGCTTCTAGTATAGAAAGCTTGAAATGTAGAAACATATGCTTGAAATATGCATGCTCTTTTAGAATATCATTTATGAAAGTAGATGTATCTTGATATAAGCCTGGAAGGGAAATCATATTGATCCATATTAGTTTCAACCTTATTTATCATGCCTTAGATCATATATTAAAAGTGCTTAAAATGATATCTTCTTGAATGAAAAACAATGAGTACTTAAATGAGCTTAAATGAGCCTATAGAAAAATATTGTAGTGTTGCTTCTAGTAGATAAAGTAATAGACAAAGCGATGTGGTGCTACAATAATCTGCTACAGTAATGCTGCTACAGTTAGATAGATATTTGTCTAATGCTTTAGAGAAATAACGGAAGAAGAGCTGCTACGGTGACCTACTATAGTAATATGCTACAGTACTAACATATAAAGCTAGCTAATTTGTCTACTACTTACTCTAGACAAAACGAAGCTGCAGTGATCGGCTACAGTAACATGCTATAGTAACTTGCTGTGTTGAAAATTTATTATTTTCAAATATAAAAAATTCAACACTCTACTATGGTAGCTGGATTTTGTAATAATATTCTTCTAAGCAATCCACAACCTTTCTAGATGGTAAAAACTGACAATCCATTGAAGGAGAACGAAATGCTTGAAGGTTCTAAGTGCTAAACAAGAATCAAACATCAAGAACCCATTCAATTCTCTAAGTGTAAGATTGCAGATATTTGTTCTAACCATCTGCAACATTTCAAAAAGTTTAAGTTACAGAGATTTTGATATATGCTCAAAGATGTCAATTTGAATACTCTATTTGAAATCTCAAGAAATAATGAAAAGGCAGAAGATGAAAGAAGAAGTTCAAAGAAGGAATACACATCTGTCTGAAAATGAAGAAGCCTAACTTCATCTAGAATTAGCTATGGATAAAGTAGAAGACGAAGAGAGTCTGTCCAGCTAAAAAGAGACTTCGTCTAATACTTACTTTAGACAAATGCAATAAAGCACCGATCAAAGTGGAGGAGCTAAATCTGTCAGAATTTATTATCTTCTTTCCAAAATCGTGAATCAAGTCAGAGTTATAGCATCTCCTCATTCATCAGTTACCTGAACCAGCTAATCACCTTCTTCTATGTTAAGGTCTCCATTGCAAAACAACTCTACACCTATGGGAATTAATTAGAAGATGACATTTTCAAATGGGAGATTATCAAAACAGTCTTCTATATTTATTTCTTGCTCACCTACTTTCATCTTTGAATTCAATGAAGATCATCCTCTCCAACAGTCAAGTTTTTGAGAGAACTATTTAAGGAGAAGAGATGAGAGGATACTTTTCAAATGAGCTAAAACTTATGCAAATCTTTCCACCCATGACCATGAGCTTAACCTTCAATTATCTTCAATGAGCTTTAACCTTCAGATCATCATTATCTTTATATTTTGGGATGATCCTTTTATATTACTAGAGCTGTAAAAGATTTCATCTTCCCCTGTGCTTCATTGTAACACTTTGTAAAGTGTAATAGTTTTCTGGTTAATCTGAAAACTAGAGAGTTGTTGGTGAGCTCTGGAAAACCAATAAGTTTGCTGGTGATCTTTGAAACTAGTGAGTTTCTTGGTGAGCTCATGAAAACTAGAAGAGTGCTGGGAGATTATGGTTATGCCCCCTGGAGCTGGAATCTAAAAGAGTGTTGGAAACACTTATTTATACCCCTTAGAGCTGGAATCTAGAAGAGTGCTGGGAGCACTATTATATTTTAATTATATGGGATATAGTGGAACCCAAGGCACGATGAGTGTATATTTTTGGAAGAGTGGACGTAGGGATGAGATTCCTGAACCACTATAAAAATTGTGTTATCTGTATGTGTGTTTGCTTACTTGTTTTATCTTTTATGCAATTCATTATTTTTATTATTTATCTTATAATGCACCACACACAATTATAAAAAGAGGGAAATATTTTTATATAGGTTAAGCAATGAATTTTTACACACCCAATTCACCCCTCCCCTCTTAGGTTAAGTCATTCTATAGGACCTAACAAGTGGTATTAGAGTGGGCTACATAGCTAATTGTAGAGATCTGCATGGCTAACCCAATACTATCATCCTCTATGTTTTGCAAAGGATGTCCACCTTCTAACTTCCATACTTTGATGGTTCAAATTGTGTTTAATGGAAAAGAAGGTTGGAAATTAATCTTATGGCCAACGACCTTGATTTGTGGAATACTATTTTTATTGGCTTTGTTGAAGATGAAGAAAGAGCATGTCAAGACTATGTCAAGCCAATGAATGCCCTGCTACATGCTCTTTGCTCCACTATTTGCAACTTTGTCTTAACCTGTAAAAGTGCAAAAGAAATGTTAGATAGGTTAGAGGCAATTTCTAATGGGCAAAATAATATACTGCAAGATGATACTAATCTTCCTATTAAGCTGAACATGAGTGAAGGAAAAGACAAAGGAAAGGAAGAATATGTAGCAAAAAGAAAAAGAAGTGAAACAAAGCTGATTTGCACTCAAATGAAACTAATACTATTGTTAAGATTGATTTGAGTGCAAGAAACCAAGTAGAAGAAAAGGAGGAGCAACATCCAACAAAAAAAAAACCCATGGGTTGAGGGGGAGCAACCTAAAGAAGAGAGAGAAAAGAAAAAATAAGAAGAAGAAGAAAAGAAGATTGATCAAGTTTTCACCAAAGGAAAAATGACTTCTTGATACTAGATGAAGAAGATGTTTAAAGAAGCCAGAGACAAAGGAAAGATAGGTGTAGGTATGGCTACTGAAACCTAAATTCCTGTATATTCTTTTAATGTCCATACTTAATTCATTTACTCATTTATTTATGATATAATTTTATTTATATAGAATGTTAAAGTTTAGTTTAGAACAACCTAAATTAAATAAATTCATGATACAAAATTGAAACAAAATTGATATAGAATTTTAGAGACACCCAGGAAAATGACAATATTCATATAAGAAGCAAACAACTTAAGTAATGAATGATCTATTCAAAATGATGAAGTGTATCCCATTTTGCTAAGTAGTCTAGATTATTAACTACATACTATTTTGTGATGAAAAGGAATTGCACTATTTAAATTGCTGCATAAAGCTCACATTTATTTGACTTTGCTAATGAAAGAAAAAGTGCAAGAATCTCTCAAGTTTATGCAGAAAAATCTTGAATGAGCATATGGAAGAAGGAGAATGATGAGAAAATAAGATCATCTTCTACATCTACAAACTTCAAGATGAAGAAAGAAAATCAAGCACTGAAATAAAAAGTTAAGATTGGTATCATCATTTATGAGCTCAAATGCAGAAATTGAAAAAGAGAGTGACAAAAGAGATAAGTTTGCCAAAATTAATATATATTTGATTGATAAGCACATTGAACATATGCATTTTACTACTATTCATTCTTCATGTTCTTGAAATGTACATCTAACTACTTTGGATTTGAATGGATATGAATTCATTATTTCTGAACTAAATCATTTTAAAAATTTAAATTGATATGCAAAATAACTAATTCTTAATATAATCACAGTCCTAAGGCATAGTCAAGCCTGTTTGGGAAGCATCATAGTTTAAGGTCTCGAATAGGCATTTCATGCCTAGCCATTCCTTCTATAATCATCATTAAGGCTAGAATCCCCAAGATTGAAACAATTAACAAAATGACTTAAATCTTTATGAATGCTTAAAAGTTATGCTTATGTCATGAATTATTGTATCTTATTTATTATTCCCACCATGCATGACCATAATTTTTGCAAGAATCCTTGCGCATATACATCTTGAAATCTTATAATGAGGAGATTCAAATAATATGTGATAGTCTGTTTCATCCCAAACTAGTTTTTGCAACTTTTGGAGCAGTCTTTAGTATTTTGATCATAACTTTCTCATACAAAATCATAATTAGGTGATTATTGATTCCTTGGATAGATAATTTAAAGAGATACAACTTTAATATTTATAACTTTTACTGAATCAACCTACTTACATGAGTATTGGGCCTCAAAGTGACACCTTTTTGAAAGAATAGAATTTCATACTAAGCTTCAGCTACTAGAGATAGTTGTAGTGTTCTAGCCATAACTTTTTCATAAAAAATCATAATCATGTGATTCTTGATGCATTAAAAATATAATAATAAAGGCTACAACTTTGTTATTTAACATAATTTCTAAATCTGACTCTAGAAGTACTAGAATTTGCCTAAATATGCCACTTAACATTAATAAAATTCTTTGGAGATCAAATCCTATGTTGAATACTGAAATGTGATTCTTGAATGATTTGTTCAACTAATGAAGTGTATAAATTATGCTATGAATAGATTTGAAAAAGCACATATTGATCATACAAGGATATACAAAAGGCTTATGAATTCTTAAAGATGATTGAATGAGTGTGGTCTGAGTGAGCATGAAAAGTGATATCTATTTCAGATTGCCCCACTCTATTCAAGTTTCATAATGAGATGCCTTAAAGTATAAATAATAATGTTTCTTGCAAATCTGATCTCAGATAAATTAAAGAAGTATTTTTCATGAAACAGCCTTAGATCAAGCACTGAAATTTAATTGCTTTTGAAGATCCAAAATTTAAGGTTAGAAGAAATCAGAATTCTTGAAGATATATCTAAAAAGTTGTTGATTTCTAAGCATGTGAATTCAAGAAGTTTAAGAAAGCCTGAGAAATATTTAATCCACATGTATATCATATGAAGGTGTGCTATGTAAAGAGCTGAGAAAAGTTGAGCACCTTCAGTTGGAGATGTGAAGCGATTCGTCTTCTAGCAACACACAAAATTCTTTTCGCACTGTTCAACAGAAGAAGTAGCATTGTCTGTTGGTTTGCCTGTTGTAACTTACAAACAACTCTTGATAGCACAGATAAGGTTTCATCATAATAAATGAATTGAATTTGTCTATTGATTTGTTTATAGAGAGCTATAGATGAATCCGGAAGAAGTAGACGGATGTTACCTTCATATCTCTTAGTCTACCATCTTAAGAAAGGAACATACCTAATGATCAAAATGATAGAGATTTAGTGTTGCCATCATTGAACAATATAAAAAAACTACAAACTAATGAGAAAAGCAAACACAACAACTAGGATCATGCATTGTTATTGAATGACTAAAATGAAGTGTGTTTGTTACCTTGTATGACTAAAACTATGATGTTTTCATTCTTGAAAAGATTTAGTAAAGTTTTTTATGCAATTTCTTTGTGAAATATGATTGTCAGTTGAGTGTTGCTTGTGTTTAAATAAGAATTATGATTTTGATGCATCCTTGAAATGATATATGCTTGAAAACTGTTCTTCAAAACTTCAATTACAATTTGGATGTTGCTCATGAAATAAATCTATTCTTTATATTGTTGAAAATTAATCATATCTCATGCTAATAGTTATGATTAGTATAGAATCAAGATCCATATGTGGTTGTAAACTCTTTAGGAATCCAACAATACATGGTGAGAAATGTATAGATTTGTAAGTTATAACCTTAATACAAAAGGGGAAGAGTTTGGCACAATAGAAGACTCAGGAAAGAATATGTTTCTGCTCTGTGTGCTTTAGTACATTAAAGGATAGTAGAACTTTTTGGATGAAAGTATTGATCCAATACCATGCTTCTCATTGCATTTACCTATCTTATCTTCTAGCTATTAATGAGGAGACATATTCCATTCATTTCATACACCTTTTCGATGCTAACAAAAAGGGAGAAAAAAATGAAGAAAGACTTGCTTAAGAAATTTGTATGGTATGGTGTTAGGAAGGATGATTATCATGACTTGCATCTAAGAGAAGAATAGAATCATATGTCATGACCTATCTTTATTAGACTCCATAGGATTACACATTCCAATTAGATAGGGAGAGTTTTCTACTAGCTTATTAGCTTGACCTTTAAATGTCACAAGTCTTCAAGTCTTGTCATCATCAAAAAGGGGGAGAATGTTGGGATTATTGTATACTTTTGATGACAACAAAACTTGTCTTAAGACTTAATTTATGCTAATGATGCTTGTAGTATAGAAAGCTTGAAATGTAGAAACATATACTTGAAATATACATACTTTGTTAGAATATCATTTATGAAAGTATGTACATCTGGATATAAGTCTAGAAGGTAAATCATATTGATCCATATTGTTTTCAACCTTGTTTATCATGCCTTGGATCATATGTTAAAAGTGCTTAAAAAATATCTTCTCGAATGAAAAACAATAAGTGCTTAAATGAGCTTATAGATACAAAATCATGATTTAAAGTACATGTCCATGCTTTTATAACTTTTGCAAATTTCATATGGATTTACAATGGAAAATATAATGAAAAATACATATGTGATTTATCCATGTTCTACAACTTGTGAAAATCATGTGGGGGTAAACATATTTTGACAAGTGTGCTTTATAGAATATATTCTTTACATGAAAAAGAAATCATGTTTAAATGATTTATCCATACTCTAACTTATAAATATTATATATGAATAAATATTATTTAATTTATAATGAAAAATGTTAAATTAAAAATGTGGCAAAAGTGTAGAAATTTCAAAGTACAAGTGCACTACTACAGTAATTTTGCTACAATACTTTTGCTACAATGAAATGTTATAGTACTGCTATAGTGATAGATGAAGTGGATTGTCTAAGATGAATTGGAAGACAAATTTTGTCTAAGATGAAGTTGAAGACAAAGTGGAAGACAAAGTTTGTCTAAGTCGAAGTAGCAGATGAAGTGGGAGGCTAAGCTTGAAGTATCAAAAGAAGTAGAAAATGAAGCTCGAATTAGCAGACAAAGTAACTGATAAATTGCGATAGTAATTTGCTACAATAACTTGCCATAGTACAATAGACAAAGCTTAAGGTGACCAATAGACAAAGTAACAAATAAAGTGGTGCGGTACTATAAGAATCTACTATAGTGACGGCAGACAAATATTGGTATGATGCTTTAGACAAATAACAAATGAAGCACTGCTATAGTAATCTGCTATGGTAACCTGCTATAGTTTTGATAGACAAAGTTAGCTAATTCATCTGCTATTTACTCTAGAAAAAGCAGAGCTGTAGTGATTTGCTATAGTAACATGCTTTAGTAACTTGCTATAGTGAAAATTTGTTGTTTTAAATATAAAAAATTTAACACTCTGTAGCAACTAGATTTTGTAATAATATTCTTCCAAGCAGTTCACAACCTTTTTGGATGGTTGTTGGGTATGGAAAATCAGAAGGCGCCAACTGATCTGATTTGATCAGTCGACCAACCAGCTGCGTCCGGCACTGGCGACGAGCGAACGGCGGTCGTTGGCGGGCAGGATGGCCTTCGCCGCTCTCTTTCCATCCCAAAATGAAAGGGCACAAATTC
>JAYJMB010074035.1:0-22991 GCA_036873735.1 Pouteria campechiana | reverse complement strand
ATATATATATATATATATTTCTCTTTTTCTTTCACTTTGACATTTTTTTCATTTTAAGAATAATAACATGTTCTATTCACCAATTATAGCCATTCTATAAATTTTGACACCCCCACACTTTATTTCTTGCACACTCACACATAGCAAATGATATATATATATATATATTTCTCTTTTTCTTTCACTTTGACATTTTTTTCATTTTAAGAATAATAACATGTTCTATTTCACCAATCACAGTCATTCCATAAATTTTGACACCCCCACACTTTATTTCTTATACACTCACACATAGCAAATGAAAACCCATGCTCCACTAGCTCTATGGCTTGGGTAAAGATATTGTTTTCTAGGTTTCAAGTTTGTAACATAGGTTCACAATATAAATCTATGAAGGGATCAACAAGAGGGAAAATTAATCACAAGGTAGGCTATTTGGCTCATATAGTTCGTAACAAAGAAGGGCCTTAATCATATTCATGCTTGCATATATCAATATGATCTCAAAGAGAATTAAGGTAAGTTCTAGAGAAACAAATCCATGGAAGAATCTCTCACGAAGAAAAAAATGAGACTAATATGAATGTGTTAGTTTAAAGGCTCAAAATCTCATCAACTTTTGTCTATAAAGTTTAGTCATCACCATTCTCAAGAAAATAACTAAACCAAGTAATTGCAAATTGGAAGATTACTTATTCAATCATGTTATGAGTATTTCAAGCTTTATTGAATCTTACTCATGACATCCTCAACCTCAATTCATCAGAAACCACCAAAATAAAGGGTAAAACTGACTCTCTCTCAAAAAGAAAATTTTAAATAAAAGCAAAAATAAAAACAAAAACACAAAAACACAACATAAACCTAAACCTAAACCTAAATCCTCTCCCCCACACTTAAAACTTACATTGTACCCAATGTAAGGTCAAATGCAAAGAAGATGCAAAAATAACCATAAATAAATGCAGAAATAAGAAAAAAAATAAACTCCCCTTGGGTTGCCTCCCAAGTAGCGCTTTTGTTATAGTCATTTGCTCGACTCATTACATCTTTCTTTAATCTAGAGCAATTGCAAACTGAAAATAACAAAGCATGGATGTAGATGGGTTAATTCCTTTAATATCTTTCATGATCCAACCGATAGCCCTCTTATGCTTCTTCAGAACCTACACAAGCCTTTCTCTTTGTAATGCACTGAGTTTACTAGAGATGATCATAGGCAAGGTTTCTCCATCTTCAAGGCACATGTACTTGAGGTGATTGGGAAGAAGCTTCAAATCTAGAATGGATGCCTGTAAAACAGATGGTAAAAGGCTCTTGTTAGAAACTGGTAACTCAATGAAAGGATTATTACCTAATTTTGGTAACTTTGGAAAGTCATCTAATACTGCCATAGTTTCCTGCAAATTTGTACTCAAAGGTAACACCTCATTCTCCTTCTCAAGATGTTTACTAATGGTAATTTCCAATTTATCTTTTCTATCAAGTTTAAAAACTTCTTGTATACAAGAATCAATCAAATCAATGGAGTAAATAGGATCATCATCATCAGGATATTTCATGGCATCATAAATGTTAAATTTAACAATTTCACCATCAAATTTCATGGTAAGTGTGTCACTGTGAACATCCATCTTAGTTATAGTTGTCTTTAGGAAGGGACTTACTAATAGAATGGGAGTAGTTTGATTACCATTCTCCATATCTAGCATATAAAAATTAGCAAAGAAGACTAAATCATTGACTTGTGCAAGAACATCCTCAACTACACCTTTGGGATATGTATTGGATCTATCAGCTAATTAAATCACAAAACCAGTCTTATTCAAAGGTCCAAGTTTCAAAGAAGCATAAAAAGAATATGGCATAACATTAATAAAAGCTCCTAAATCTAATATGGCCTTTTCAAGTCTAGTGTTACCTATTATGCAAGGGATAGTAAACATACCTGGATCTTTGCACTTTACAAGGAGTTTTCTTTGAATAATTGTAGAAACATTCTCCCCTCCTCTCACCTTCTCAAATCCCTTAACTTTTTGTTTTCTTTTTGTTGTACATAATTCTTTCAAGAATTTAGCATAATAAGGTACTTGTTTAATAGCATCAAAAAGTGGAATATTTACCTCACATTTACAAAAGTCTCATAGAAATCTTTATACTTCTTAATTTTGTGTAATTCTGCTAAAGCCTAAGGAAAAGGTGGTACTAGTTTATATTCAGAAAGAGGTGGAAACTTAAATTGAGTCACTTCATTGTCCTTAGGCAGGTCCTTATCTGCAACAATGCTTTTCCATTTTTCTTGCTTTATTGGTGTAGGAGTTGCTTTTGCTGGGATGTCAATCTCTTTACCACTTCTCAAAATAATTGCATTCATATTCTCTATTTGGTTCACCACTGTTTGAGAAGGTAATTTGCCTGAATTTTGTGTCTCCAACCAATTGATTATGGTAGCTATCTGACTTACCTAATTCTCCAAATTCTGAATGCTAGCCTTTGTCTGATTCTCCAAATTCTAAACGAGAGCTTTTATCTCCTATTGAAATTGCAAAGTGTTAGTGCCAAGAGACTTAACAATATCTTCTAAAGACATACCAGAGTTAGAAGTTTATCCATGTGATTTTCTAGATGGGTATGGCTACTGATACTACTATAAATTTGGGCAATTTTAAGCAAGAGGCTGATTTACTTATGGGTTCCCATAGCTGAAATTAGTATGATCCCTCCATCTTGGGTTGTATGTGTTTGAATAGGGATCATACTTCCTTCATGGTTGTCCTGAAAAACCACCCATTGCATTCACCAGCTCAATAGGTTCCTCTTAAAGAGTTGGGCATGTATCAGTTAGATATCCTACCATGGAGCAAATTCAACAAGCTTTTTTTGTCTGCATATTCCCTACAGCCAATTAATGAATAAGAAAAGTTAGACCTACAATTTATTGTTCAAGGGAACAACACTTACCACATTGACAGACTTGGATAGAAATTCAAGCCTATTGCCAAATTGTTGTGAGTTAGTTGCCATATTTGCAATCAAGTTTCTTACAGCTTTAAGAGTTTTATCCACCAAAGCTCCTTCGCTAGCGGCATCAATCATGCTCCTTTCGATATGTAGAAGTCCCTCATAGAAATACTAGATGAGTAGCTGCTCACTAATCTGATGATGGGGGTAGCATGCGCATAATTTCTTGAAACGCTCCTAATATTCATATAGGGATTCTCCATTATGCTGTCTCACACCACAAATTTCCTTCCTAACGTTGGCCGCCCTTGAAGCTAGGAAATATTTTTCCAAAAATAACCTCTTCATCTCATTCCATGTTGTGATGCTCCTAGATGGTAGATAATAAAACCAATCCTTAGCCAAATCCTTCAAAGAGAATGGAAAGGCTCTCAGTTTTATATGCTCTTCAGTCACCCCTGTCGGTTTTATACTTGTGTAGGCCATATGAAATTCCTTTAGATGCTTGTGGGGATCTTCACCTACAAGACCATGAAAAGTAGGCAAGAGATATATTAGTCTAGATTTTAGTTCAAAATTAATAATAGCATCTAAAGTAGGAAACATTATGCATAAGGGTTGTTGATCCAAATCAGTTGTGGCAAGCTCTTTCAAAGTTTGAGTTCCAGCCATGATTTCCTCCTTTTCAAAATTTCTTCGAGCTTCACTCCATAACCTGTGCAAAGTTCTTTCAATTTCTAATTCGTACTATAAATCACCTTGATTAGAAGATCAAGTTGCAGTCATAAACAATCAAGAAAAATCTAATAAACCCAAAAAAAATAAAAATAAATAGAAAAAATCAGAAAAGCATAAAAATCAACTAGAATGTCTCCCTGGTAACGGTGCCAAAAATTTGATGTACTGTCATGGGAAACCCAATTTAGAACCTTGCTCTTCAAATTTCTGTAGTAGTGTGAGTAATAGTTGATCTCATGAGGAGTATCTAGCTTAGTTTTATGCAATGTAAACAAGAAAGGGGGGTTTTGAATTTAATGAAGAAAATGTTATAAAAGAAGTCTATCAGAAAAGAAAACCTTGGTTCAAGTCAATATCCATCATCAGAATCTCATAACTGATCATTGATGTAATTATGAATCAAATTATACTTTGAATATTCACCATTGGAATTATTTTTCCTATCTCTCCTTCAACATAGTTAGTTAGAAACATGCAATCTAATTAATTCTAACTACTAAACAACCTCAGACATGCACTAGAGATTTAATCTAATAGCAGCCTTAAGATTTGTAGAGATTGATGAAGCTAAAAAACACAAGCATACGCGATTGTATTTAATTTAGTCAACAATTCTTCCTAAGATTTAATAACTACAACAACAGCAAATTATTAAACCCTAGTTGCTACACAAATTAGAGGGATCAAATGATTACGAATTTGATATCTAATCTAGCAATAGATTTCTATGAATAATAAACTAGTAGGCCTCCTAGCAATTAAGCATAACAATCATAATTATGAACAAAGAAGAACATTCAATAGTCAAAGTATAAATTAAATAATTAAATCAAATTAAATCTCATAGTACATTGATTCTGAGGCTTTTGTCTCCTTAAACCAAGAATAAAAGCTTATCCACACAAGGCCATAAAATCATAAAGAAAATAAAATAGAAAAGAGAGAAAAAGAAGATTCTCGATTGAAAGCTGCCAAAAAGTCCTCCTCAAACCCTAGCAAAAGAACCTTGAAAAATCCTAACAAAGTGCTATTTATACAGAGTCAAAAATATGCAAAAATTATAAAATTCACAAAATCAAAAAAGTGGAGAATGGAGTCAGGTGCCACTAGCACCACCTCGCTGCCCGATGTGGTGGTGGTGTGAAGTGGTTGGCGCTGGCGGCGCCAGTCTGCTGCCTCAGTGTTTTGCTCCTTGTTGATTCTCCTCTGCACTGCATCCTGACTTTGATATTCTTCCTATTTTTAACCTTGATATAGTCCTTATCTCTAAAAACTCCAAACATGAAAGTTATAGAACTTTTTCTTGTGTTTCTAGAACATATTCAACATCTCAATTGAAAGTTGGATGACAGAGTTATGCCCAAAATACAAAGTGATACTAAAATTATCCAAAATCCTTCAATTGACTTCTTTTTATACTTAACCACTCCAATTGTCTTCTAAATCAAAATACAAGAATAATTAGTATATATAGGAATCAAATAAGTATAAAAGATTAAGTATTAAGTGAATAAAATATGATATTTTATATTCTCATCAATGCTGATAAAACTGCTGCAAAAGTTTTGCAATCTAAGTTCTATTGGCCATCACTCTTCAAGAACAAGTATAATTTTGTTAAAACCTATGATCATTGTTAGTGAATGGGAACAATTTTGAGGAGAAATGAGCTACCACTGACAAACATCCTTGAAGTGGAAGTTTTCAATGTCTGGGAATTAACTTTATTGGACCATTTCCAATCTCTAGTGGTCATTCATACATTCTAGTCACTATTGATTATGTTTCAAAGTGGGTGAAAGTAGTAGCCACAACAACAAATGAGATAAAGGTAATGTTGAAGTTTTTGCAGAGAAATATCTTTATGAGGTTCGGGACAACACAAGCAATCATCAGTGATGAAGGTTCCCACTTCTACAACAAACTATTCAACAACTTACTATCTAGGTATGGTGTGAGACACAAGGTGGCGCTTGCTTATCATCCATAGGAAAATGGATATGTTGAAGTGTCCAACCGAGAGATAAAATAGATACTAGAGAAGATAGTAGGATGGAATCGTAAGGATCGGTCGAAGAGATTGGACGATGCACTGTGGGAATGACTGATGGCTTATAAAACACCCATTGGCATGTCACCATTTCGGCTACTTTTTCGAAAGGCCTACCATCTCCCAATAGAAATAGAGCATAAGGCATACTAGGCAGTGTGGAAGTTCAACTTAAATTTGGAGGCTACAGGTCAAAAGTGGATGCATCAATTGAATGAGTTGGAGGAATTCCATCAGTAAGCTTATGAAAATGACAAAATTTACAAGGAGAGGACGAAGAGATGGCATGGCAAACTCATTATCAACCAAGAATTCCAACCAGGGCAACGGGTTCTGCTTTTCAATTTAAGACTAAAACTGTTTCCTGGAAAGCTGAAATCAAGGTGGTCAAGACCATTCGCTATCAACAAAGTCTTCCATCATGGAGCAATTGAGCCAAGGATGCAGGATGGGAGAATAGTTAAGGTTAACGGCCATTGCATCAAGCATTACTTTGAACACCATACTAGAAGTGGAGAGGCGACCCACGTGAAAGACAGCGAATAAGGTAGCAACATAGTTAGGCTAAAGACTATAAACTAAGTGCTACTTGGGAGGCAACCCAATCTTTTGAGCTTTTGTATATTTCAAATTTTGTAAACTTAGTGATGAATTTTTACATGGCTGGATTATTTCATTGACAATAATTGTATTAGTTTAGTTTGAATTAGATTTATGTTTCATGTTTTGATAGATGAGATCATGGAATAAAGGACTGAGGAATAAGATTAAATGACAACTCAAGAAGAGGAAACATCAAGTGTAGAAGAAGGTAGCAACATCAGTGCCACAGTGCCCAATTTGGGGCTATAGCGCCGGATCACATTAGTGCAAAAAGAAAATGGGCAACAACATTGGCGCTAGAAAATCTATGCAAATCCGGTAGCTTGGCCATGAGCCTGCCGTCATGGCGCCCAATCTAGGGTCGTGACGCCAAATGCAAATGCCCTTGATTTATGAATGGTTCATGTTTTTCCCCATCCCATCCTTACTATTCGAGACACTTCCTCTTCCTAACCCTTCTTTTTCTTTCATTCCCCCATTGCTAAGACTTCATTCCACATTCCAACCATCCTCTTCCACATTGCACACTGTCCCCATCTCAACACCCACCTCATCTTCTTCCACATGCAAAAATCAACTTCCCCATTCATCTCCAAGCTTGGGTTTTTCAAGGTCAGTGAAGACATGTCTACAAATCAGGTGAAATGACTCAACTCATTGCATTTTATTTTTGTAAGGATCTTGGGTGTGATTTCATCATTTTGGAAGTAAAGTTGTGATGTTGGGAGGTTATGTTTTCACAATGCCCATGATGTGTTTGACGAAATGCTTGAAGGAATGTGTTTGAGATTTTATCATGCCACTTGTTAGAAGAACGTATGCTTAAAGTGTGGCTTTGTATCGGGGTGGTATGGGAATCCATTGAAGATAGAGTAACCTATTTTTGGAAATTGCATGCTTTGTGTTTGGGGAAATGCCTCAGTGAAGATAGATTTTTGTAAACATCCTTCAATGAAGGATGTTGATGGGTATTCACTTTGGGGGGTCTGCTTTGTTTAAGGGGCAACTTGCAAGAGCTAATAACCATGATCCACGCATTGAACCCACCTTCGTTAATCCACAACCAGCTGAGATTTTTCAATAGTACATTGTACATCAGGAAGGCATCTGTGAAAGAGGGATTGACATAACATACAGTGCCATTGAGGATGTGATTCACCATAGGCAATGGGATAAGTTCATAGATAAGCCTGACGCTACTATTGTGCCATTAATGAGAGAGTTTTATGTGACAGCCAATAGTAGTACAAGGCAAATCCAAGGGAGTTACAAGCACTAGTATGGGGGAAGATAGTCCCATTTAACAAATCCATTAACAATCAAGTGTATGAGCTATAGGACATTGAGGAAGATGACTATATAGCCTGGTTAGAGCAAGGTCTAGATTTTGACGCCATTATCAATCTCCTTGCTAAACATGGTAGTTAATGGAAGAAAAAAATGATAAAATCCTCAATTTTCAAAGAGGGCAGCTGAATGTCATAAGTCGAGCATGGCACCATTTCATCTTAACTAAATTACTACCAACAAGCCACATTTTAGATGTCAGTAAAGAGAGAGCCCTACTCAATTATGCTATATATAGACAGGATTGTCCATTAATGTGGGCTGGGTGATCAAGAGGTCAATCATTTCTTTCATCACAGGAAGGCTAACAAGTTGCCCTGGGCATCCTTCATTGATCCAAACTCTGTCTAATGTGGGGCTTTCCACTAGTCAAAAGGAAGAACTTCAACATCCCTTGCTAGTCATTTCAAATTTAGTTCTGTACACCTTTGAGAAAACAAGTGACACATGCAATACAACTAGTACTTCATGCAGCATTTCGAGCTCCTCACAGCAAAGGACAACAACCCATCCGCTTCTTGGGGAGCCAACAAATGCTGATCTGCAAATGCAAAATAGATCAACGTGGAAGGAGAATGAGCGATGGTAGAGGTAGTTGATGACGAAACAAAGTTAACAATTCCAATATCAAGTGGACTATAACAATGCATTAATCGCACTGCTCCAGAGTTGTAGCATGTCACAAGGAGCGAGTTCCATTGTTTTTTCCACTCTACCCACCTTTCCACCAGTCTACCCACCCTTTGAGTTTGCTGAGTTGAAGGAAGATACAGACAACTAATCCCATGCACATCAGGGAAGTCCTCGTTTTTACTATCTTATCTTAACATTGAGGACAATATTTTTTTCAAGTTTGGGGGTGTTTTAGTAGTCATTTTATTATTTATTTGTGGTTTGTGTGTGTTGTAGTACTTAGGTTATACATTTGTTTAGTGTTTGTTTGTTGTTTGAGTTAGAGGATTTAGATTCTATAAGGTCTTAGTTGGCTAGCTTCTATGTTCAGCCTGAGTTGTTGTTTTCATATATTTTGCTTGTGTGTCTTGGACATTGATCAGGGTCACTTCTAGAAAACCAATGAAATATGAGCAATGTCTAACAATGGTTAGGATGAATATTAGAGAGATCATCATTATCTATATGCTTAACCTGACTACTTACCCACTTTATTATAGGTTCCATAAGCACATAAATCACATAGACATAGCCATATCTTTTGAAGTCATTGAGCACTTAGTATCTATTTAGGTGAATGAGCATGTATAGTTTAATTAAACTATGAAATTCATTATAATTGTTGTTTGAGATGAACATTAGATGACATAAGAGAAAAGTACCTATGAATATCATCATAGGCCTAGGGGGATCACATCTCCATAAGTTTGGGGGTGTGATAATTGTACAGCCCAAAAGTCTAGGGGGATCACATCTCCACAAACTAAAACTAAACTAAGTTTAGAGGTGTGATAGTAATACAACCCAAAAGTTTGGGGGGTCACATTCTTTAGAATACAAAAGAATACAATTGTAAGAGTGTGATAGTAATACAACCCATTAAAAGGAAAATAAGGAAAATAAAAGATGATATAAAATAGAAAGAACCTGATATGTTGTCTAATGTAGTTTCTCTGGCATAATCAGTGAATTCATAGGGTTTGTATTTGAATGAGTAGTACTTGGTTATATATGAATGGATCTAAGTATAAATGTAGATAGAAACGACTATGATTAGTTGCATATACACTTAGAATCTAAGATAGAAAGGACAATGCTTAGGTTGAAATTCTAGACATGCATGGTAACTTTTCTTCTTAACCATGTTAATTTTATGGAAGTCTTCGAATGATGAACTTGATTGATGTATCATGTGTTGTCTTTTTGAGGGTTCATTACTTAAGAATGAGCAAATGAGTAAGTTTAAGGGTATTTGATAAGTGAATTTTATTTACTTATCTCTTATATTATTCAAGCGTATTTGGTTGTTTATTCTTGAAAATTTTAAATGTTTTTCATGGAATTTTATTGGTATTTTATAGGTTTCATAGATGGAAGAAAATGAAGCCAAACCATGTAGCAAAAGTGCAACTCAAAGACAGAAGGAATTGGAGCATTCAAGAAGCAGAAAATGGGGTAATGGCGCTGTGGCACTCAACTCTAACAAGGTGATCTAGTGAAAAGCAAAAGTGGCATCGCACCGCAGCACCAACGCCAGTCTGTATTTTTTGCTTTGTGCAATTTGGGTTTTTAACCTAAAATAGAAAGAGAATTGGGGAGGTGGGCTAGGCTGTTTTGGAAGAGCTTTTTCTAGGGTTTCAAGAGAGGTCTTTAGGAGAATTTTGGGGGGCCACTTTTTTGAGTCTTTTAGAGAGAAAATAAGAGATCAAGGTTGAAGATAAAAGAAGAAAATCTAGTGCAAGGATTAGGAGCAAAGCTAAAAGGGAAGATCAAAAGTATTCTTTATTTCAATTATTATCTTTCTTTATATCTTGGATTTTATTTTGCAAATTTAAACTATGATGATATTTTGTTTCTGTTTGATTAATTTTTATTTCATCATGTCTAGGTAACTTCCTTATTTCTAGAGGGAAGATGGAATTTATATGAATTTCATGGCTAATTCAATGACTTGCTTGTTTGACAATGCAATTGGATTTTTTATGATTTTTGGTGTTTAATGCTTTCAATCGATTTACCATCTATTGAATGATCATGTACTTAGGGTTTGACACTTAGGAGAGGTAACCCTAAATAAGATCTAGACATTATAACATAAAATCATAGATGACTTGGGAGAGCTTCTATGTTCTATGAAATCTTCTGCAGAGAACCATAAATTACAATGCATTCTTATTATTCTAATTTTTTTAGGGATATTGAAATCAGGATATTAGGAATAGATACTTGACATAGCACTTAGGAGAGGGGGTTAAGTGAATTGGGATTTTCAATTTATAAACCAATGCATTGATTAATCTGCAGTAAGTTGAAAATGCCATAAATGAAACAGAAATGAAATCAACCCTCTAGAATCTTCACATATTAATCTATTATGTCCAAAGTTATCCAGATCATTTATTATTCAATAATTACTCATTTTTGGTTATTCAGGTAAAGTCAAAACTATTCATAATGATAGATACTGAGTTAAGTACATAATCCTTGTGGATATGATACTAATTCATCACTATACTATAAAACTTGACATTGTATACTTGTGGTATAAATTATAGCAAATAGCTAACCAACAACTCCTCAATCTAGTTTTTTATAGCTAACCAGAAACTCTTACAAATGTGTACAATGGAATGCTTCTGATCTAGGCTAATGGGTACACACTAGTTAAAGCTCAAACAAATATAAAAGATACAAAATAATAAAGTACATTATAGTGAATTCAAACTCCCTTGAAGTAGTATTGATGTGGCCTTGAAGCTCTTGATCTTAGTGGCAACTTAGAGTGAATACACTTAGGAAACTTAAATGAGTTTCTTGTTGTTTGATTCTTATTTAGCTCATGAAACCCTCAAGCATCTCTTTTTCTCTTCAATAGACCTTCTATTTATACATTTCAAAGACCCTTTTGAGATCATTTGGAAGAAGACTGTTTGAATATAGTTGTTGCAATGCCACTTAGATTTTTGAGCATTTAAAATAATATTTTTTGACTGTAGCAATTTTACTATAGCTGATCACTATAGTAGTCGTGAAGATAGCGCTTTGTCCAAAATTGTGTCTGAAGTTAAATTTTTGGATTGAATTGTTTGTCAAAAATTACTGTGGTAGTTCACTGTAGTGCTAGTCAAGACAATGTCCAAAGTTAATTTTTGGAATGACTTTATGTCCAAAAATTGTTGTCACTACAATAGATTGCTGTAGCAGTCGCTGTAGCATTTGGTCCAAAATCCTTATCCAAAGTTAATAGTTGTGTCAATGTCCAAAGTTACTACAGAAGTTTGTGAAAACAATGTCTTTTCTTCCTTCTTTTCTTCCTTTGTTTTATAAGATTTTAATAAAACATCATTAGCTAAATTCAAGTCATAAATAAGTTTTGTAAATCATCAAAACCACACCCTTTAGATTAATAATCTTTTCATTTTTTATAATGATAAAGCTTGATGATTCGCACTAATAAAATAGTGCTAATGAACTAATATAAACCTAAGTAACTTATACAATAAGCATAAGGAAGTCTTTTACAAAGCTTAATGATTCGCACTAATAAAATAGTGCTAATGAACTAATGTAAACCTAAGTAACTTATAAGGAAGTCTTTTACAATATAACTCATAGTGCTAAGATTGGTCCACATTCAAAATTTTTCAAAAGTTTAGTTTCTAATTCTTCTTCCCCTTTAAATTATTTTCCCTCAAATGTAACAAGTTTTAACATTCTTCTCTTTTTTATCATAATCAAAAAGGTCTATGGGGGAGCGATTTGCAATTATTTCTGGTATGAGGGACTGATCTATTCTTCTTCAATAATGCATGATCCTAAACTTCATTCTCCAAGCTCCCCCCTATCATGCATAATCCAACAACTTTATTTCTCACATTCAAACCAAAGTTCATCTAGCTATTGATAGTAAATAAACTCATAATAACGATTGCGGAAGGTATAACTAGGATTGGAATACTTATCCCCAACTTTAAACTGTGAAGTTTCCCAAACATGCTTAACTTATGCCTTGGGACTATAATGACATTAAAGTTAATTTCATTTGGTCCAAGCAGTATATGATTGACATTAATGCTTATCTTGCACATGAAAATGCAAGATGGTTCTCTTATGAGAGATAAAGTAATGAAGGCTAATAATGATATGTAATGTAATGAGTAGAATAGGGAATGAAATATAATACCTTCACCTACCTAGCTACCTCAAGTAGATTTATGTTTCTATTTACCATGGTTTAGGTGCTACTTCTGTTGAACCAAACCTCTTCACTAGGCTTAATTTTAATGATGAACATATTTAACTACCTAAGTTTTAATGATGAGCAAAGCACATGAGTAAAAGTTTAAGCTACTGATCATTATTTTCCAAGTGTGCCATAACAAACAATATATCAGGGAAATAGCATAAGTGGACAACGCATACGAGACTACATTAGAGATAAGATCCATAAATAAATGAAGATGAAAACGTAAATGCTCAAATAAGAAAGAATGACAATGAAATCAACTCCTACACATGCCTCAAAAACACTGTTAGAGTCACTCAAACTTGTGCTCAAAGACATGGAACAAGACTCAGACATTGCTAAACAAGAAGTCAAGACATTAGAACTAAGAAGCCATTCTCAGATATAAAATTCAGACATGGACACCGTTGAAGACTGAAGCAAGAATGTGTCCAAAAATCCAAGTCCGAAAATCCCATGTGCTAAACTTCAGACATAGCCAAGATCAAGTCATGCAACAAAATACAACTAGCGACAATCCAAGTTTGAAATCTTAATTACAGACATAGAGATCATTTTTGGACATGGCAATTCACTTTAAGACATGACCACATACAGTGTTGCAAGTTGAACGGTTCATCCAAGTCTGAAATAATAATTTTAGACATTGCTACTCAAATCCAGGCATGGTGAATCATTTCTAGACATAAAATAAAGAAGTTAATTGCTAGCCAAGAAAAATCTAAGTCTAAAATTTAATTCCATACATGAATATTTGAACTTAGACATGATGGTTTAGTTTGAGACATGGCCAAGCAGTCAATTTCTAGTTGAATGAGTTAAGTAAGTTTGAAAACTTAACTCCAAACATGGAAACTGGACTCGGACATGGCTTAACAGATCTCAGACATGAAAATTGATAAGTGAATTTCATTCACCTACATTATTTATGTTTAAGCTTAATTATTTACAAATCCTCATTTCTTTTAGATGAATTTCATATTTATTTGTTAGATTTTCTAGGTATTTTGAAGATGGCAAAGAAGAGAAAATGGAAGAAAAAGATAAAGCTCAAAGGATGGAAAAGAAGACAACTGCAAAGGAACTAAAAATTAAGTTGGAAATGAGAAGCCAAGTCGGCATCGTTGGCCCCCACCTAGTGCCTCCAGTGCCAGGATCTAATACCACCACCTGCCAAACAGCAAGGTGGCGCCACCATGCAGCCGACGCCAGATCCTTTGCAAATGACCGCAGAGGCAGCGCATCTAATACCACCACCTGCCAAACAGCAAGGTGGCACCACCGTGTAGCCAACGCCAGATCACTTTGCAAATGACCGCAGAGGCAACCTCCTTGCACTGCCAACGCTACCATTCGGCCTCTTAAAACTCCATGCATGTCCATCCGTTCCATTCCATCTTTCCATGTGAGCTTTCTCTCCCCTTTTCCCCTTTCTCTCCAAATCCTCTCCTCACAAGCCTAAACCCCATTCCATCATCCCAAAACTCAAAGATTCACTCCCAAAAACTTCTCTCTTCCATCTCCATCCATGGATTCAAGTCAACCATTTCACTATTTTTTATTCTTCTTCACCATTTTCTCAAGTTGGTTTTGAGAACTTCTTGCACATCTTCTTGGAATCACAACTAAGTTACTTATTGGATCTCAATTCTTCTTCTATTGATATTCTTGGTGAAATGGATAGCTTTCGTGGTAGTTTGAGGATTTGGAGTTGAGTTTTTATGTATGGGAGCTTTCTAGACTTTGTGCACACCAAGTGTTTGATGAATTTCTTGAGCTAGTTTGCATGTGGCTTTTGTTTGAAAAATGTTGCAAGAGTGTATGTGAGAGGAGTGGGTGTATATTGAAGTTGAATTGGAGGTGCTATCAAGGCATTCGTTGAGAAATTTTAAGATGGATGCTACATGTTTGATGAAATGCCTTGGTGAAAAAAGAGATCCTTTTCTTGTAGAAGCACATATTCTTGCTAGTGCTTGTTGTTATTTCAAGGTGGAGTGGAGTTATGTGGTTTGGTCAAGAGGAAGCTTGGTAGAGTTGCTTCATTTTGGCTGCCCACGTTGTTGTGCTACTACTTTCCTTATATTTTTGTCCCCATACCTCCAAAGAAAGCTACTTGTGCTGGACCCTTGAGGAAGAGGTGGATAAGAGAGCCTAGTTCACCACCTGAACCCACGTTCTTCAATGATTGAGCTAAAGACATCTTCAAAAACTCTCTAGCAAATCGAGAAGGTATAAGAGAAAGGGGCTTCGATATAACATACAATGATACAACCGATCTTATTCAAGCTCAGCATTAGATGCATTTTATAACTCAGCTAGAAGCGGAAGTGGTGCCATTGGTTAGGTAGTTTTATGCCAATGCCTAAGAATAGTTCAAAGCAAACCTGAGAGAGCTTAAAGCACTAGTGCGTGGAAAGATGGTCCCTTTTGATAGAGTTGCTATCAACCAAGTTTATGAGCTAGATGACATTGAAGAAGATGAATACTCAGCTTGAATTGAGCAAGGACCTGACTATTATACCGCCATATCTTAACTTGCTCAATCACAGCAAGTGGAAGACTCGGAATGATAATGTAATACGTTTCCGAAGAGGGCATTTGGAGGCAATAACTAAGGCATGGCACTATTTCATTTCAACAAAAATATTGCCTTCCAACTACGTTTCTGATGTTACGAGGAAGCGAGCTCTTCCCAACTATGCTATTCAGATAGGGTTCTCCATTGATGTGGGCCAAGTGATCGAGCACTCCATCATCTCATTTATCACAAGGAGGCTCACAAGTGGACAGGGACACCCTTCACTCATCTATCAGTTGTGTCTCATGGCTAGAGTTCCTACCATTGCTAAAGAGGAACTTTAGCAACCTCTTCCGGTAATCAATGATGCAGTCATGGAAAAATTTCAGAAGACATCACATGGAAGTACAAGAGCGAGTCCTTCATCTTCACCCCAAGCTCTCCTCAGTAGAAACCCACAAGGAAAGCTTCTTCTAAAGAACCTTCCTTTGCCAATTTGCAATCATGCCTAGTGGGAGTTCAATCTTATCAGAGGCAAATGATGAAGGACCAACAAAAATTGCTCAGATATATGGTGGATCACAACAATGCTATAACTACCATGCTCCAAAGTTGTAACATATCACAAGGCAACAACTCAATTATTTTTCCAACTCCACTAACACTTCCTGATTTACCAAAAGGATTTGAGAGTTAGGCGGAAGGCAAAAGCTCAGATGAATGATCCATCCATTTCAAAGATTCCTTATTTTTCATTACTTTATTCTACATTGAGGACAATGTTGTGTTCAAGTTTGGGGGTGTTAGCATTTTGTTTATAGATGTGTTTGTCTAAGTTTGGGGGTTGTTATAGTTTGTCTAGTTTGCATGTTGTGCGTGTAGTTGGTTTGTCTAGTTTGAATAGTTTATGTGTTATGTTTTATTCTCTATGCTAAGTGCCTTATTTGATTATAACAATGTTTGGAGAGTTATTTGTTTGGAACATTGATCAGGGTCATCATATCAAACCTATGACATGTATGCGACATTTGATAATAATTAAGTTGAAAATGATAGAAATCATTATGTGTGCACTGCTTGACTTGATCCTTTGTCTAATTTGTTATAGAATCCTTATACACATTAATCACATTGACTTAGCTATTTCTTTTGAAATCTTTGAATGCTTAGCATAAGTTTAGGAGACTAAGTATGCATTATTCAATTTGAATTCTAGAATGAATTGTAACTATGTTTAGAGAAGCATTAGATGAGGTAAAAGAAAAACAAGAGTAAAAACTCATTGTTTATCGGGGGAATCAAATCTCTATGAATGCGAAAGAAAACAAGTTTAGGGGTGTGATAGTAATACATCCCAAGTAATAAAAGGGATCACATTTTTATGAATCAAAAAGAAAACAAGTTTATAGGTGTGATAGTAATATAGCCCAAGTAATAGAAGGGATCGCATTCAAAAATAAAAAAATAAAAAATAAAACTATATGAGGAATGTGATAGTAATAGAGCCCATAAAAATATCAAATGGTCACCTAAAGTAGCCTCTTTGGTTTAATTTGTGAATTCTCAAGGTTGTATTGAATATGTAATACTCAATTGATTGAATGAATGTAAGTGTGAAAAGATGTAGATTGAAATGACTGTAATTTTTGTACATGCACATGGAATCTAAGGTGGAGAGGAAAAGACTCAAGTTAAAAATTAAAATACATATGTGATATCTAAATAGTTTCTTCTTAAATATTCTTATTTTATAGAGGTTTTTGGTTAATGATTGAAATCAATGTTCATTATGTCCTTTATGAGTTTTTATGTTTCTGCTATGTGATAGTAGTATCCTTTGTAAGTTTGTTTGTTTTTATTTTGCTCTAGGACAAGCAAATAAGTAAGTTTGAGGGTATTTAATAAGTGAATTTCATTCACTTACATTATTTATGTTTAAGCTTAATTATTTGTAAATCCTCATTTCTTTTAGATGAATTTCATATTTATTTGTTGGATTTTCTAGGTATTTTAAAGATTAAAAAGAGAGAAAATGGAAGGAAAAGATGAAGCTAAAAGGACGGAAAAGAAGACAGCTACAAAGGAGCTAAAAATCAAATTGCAAATGAGAAGCCAAGTTGGCACTACCAGCACCAGCGGCATGCCCATAATTTTAGAATTTTTTTCTAAGTGAAGTTAGGGGGGTTACTTTTTACTTCCATTTTGAGAGTTCTTTTTTAGGATTCTGGCGGCGAATTCTTGAAGTTTTCTTGTGGAAAAGAATTGGGGATTGTAGGTAAGCAAGAGGAGGAAGAAAGGAATGTTCTTCATTGTGATAATCCTGTCAAAGAGAGTTGTTTTAGTTTTTCTTATAAACTAAATCTCTTTTTCTAGAGTGAAGATGTAACCATTTTTGATACTCTTTATTATGTGGATTGTTGGATATTAATGACTATATGATCTTATTTCATTCATGATGTTGTTTGCAATGATTTAATTTATTTTATTGCTTGATCACTAATATTATTAGTTAGATTAATGATTCAAGTATGGTTAAGGTAGACGCCATATGCTAAACCACGAGCTCCCTTGAATAAAAAGGATAGATGGTTAAGGTAAACATCATATGCTAAACATGCTAATTTCTTTCATTATGTTCATGAGCTTAATGGGTTTTCACCTCAATTATGCTACACACCATAGGTAATTGGAATGAGTGAAAATACTTGATTTAAAAATGCACACCTAACAATAATGATCTTACTTTTGAAAAAATGAACCTAGTGAGACAGTAAATCCAACATTCCACTAACAAAAGGGTTGTCATCTAGTGGAAAAATTGAATTCCTAGACCTTTGGGTCTTGCTAATCTCCCTACATTATTATTAGTCATTGATTTCCCTACATTCTATTAAATTTTTGAAATTCTAAAATTAGACCAATCATTACTCCATATTTATTAGCTATCAATACATTTTGTTTTCAACTAGGAGAGTTCCATAAATAAAATTTATTAAGTCAATTTGACCATTCTCTATGAGATCGACCCTTGCATTGCATACTATACTATTATACGTTCGTACACTTGTAAGGAATTATAATTTGAACCATCGAAAACTTGCAAGAAAGCTCCAACAGATAGAAAATCCTATCGATTCACTCACATTAAATGAATGTTGTCTTTTCCAATAGGCAGAATTCAAACTCAGCTATAAAATGAGTAAAGAAGGGTCGTTCTAAGAAGTTACAAGAATTAGATATCTTTGAGAAAAGAACAAATTATTGAGAAGAAAAATAAGAGCATTTACTCTCAAACATTAAGTTTTCTTCCAACTCTACAGTGCTAAAAAGCTATCGGCATTCAAAGCTTATTCTCTAAAATAAGTTAAGGAAGTTTGAAATTCTTTGTATTTATTGCTATTCATTTTACTACCGCATTTAATTATGTACAAACTCAGCTTATGTAAGAGGCATTTTCTAATTATTACAACACTTTGGTTTTATATTGGCCAAAATTTTAAAAGCTCAATTCACCTCCCCTTTTGAGCTACCTTAGGATGGGACCAACAACTTCTTCTCTTATTATTGCTATAATTGGAAGGCAACTATATAAATGAACTTCGTCTTCTGTTCATCTTCTTCTTCACATGTACATTATTCTACTAATTTGACAAATTTCTTCTTTTTCTTCTTATTTAGTAGACTACTAATCTTCCCAGAGAGGTTTTTACAAATTCTAGTTCATCGTCCTCCCCCTCACTACATGAAGAATATGCACTTTCACGGCCATACACTATCTTCATCTTTTTTTTCCTTCTTTCTCATTCTTCAATACTTCGTGGGTCACCAATGACCCCATCAATTCTCAATGGAGAGATTGTTTAAATCTTTGGCATCCTCAATAACTATAACATTTGAAATCCAATTCATAGGAAGAGACCATAGAATCTTTTTAACTTGCTGTGAATAAGGAATCTCATGACTTAAACTTTTTAGGTTATTAGTGAGTCTTATAAATCTAGAAAATATATTTGAAATAGAATCATTCCTAAACATGCAGAAACTTTCATACTCTTGGATAAGTAAACTAATCCTAACTTCTCTAACCTGGCTTGTCCCCTCATAAACTGCTTGTAAATGGTTTCAAATTTCCCTAGCATTTTCACATGAGGATATTTTTTCAAATTTAGATAGAGAGAGAGAGAGAGCACAATATAGAGCATTTTTTGCTTTGGCATGTAATTGAATAGGTCTAATGTCCTGAATAGTCAATTTACTCTCCTTTGAAGTGGAGAGCACCACTCCTACTATCTTCCATAAAATATAACTATTGATTAAAAAGTTTTTCATTCTCATTTTCCAATAGCTATAATGCTTTGTATCAATTTATGGAGGTCTAATGGTCAAATGACCCTCCTTGATTCCACCAAAATTGTTTGCCATACAGGATTACACTAAGGTAAAGATAAAAATTTCAATTTCAATTTTAGTACCCTACTCTAATACCAATTATTGGCCCCAAAATGTAGAGTGTATGGCAAAGCTAAAATCTATTTGGTATGGGGAAAATAAACTGATTGTCCAAATGCAAAAAATAAAAGGCAATGAGAACACACAAGCACACAACAATAAATACATAAGGATTATAGTGGTTCAGGCCCCCTTGGCACCTACTCCACTCTCCAAGGTTTCCCCAACCTTGGGTTCCACTATACCTTGTGAAAACACAACCTAGTTTTCCAAGAGCTCACCAAAAAGTCTACAACAATTAGTTTCTAGGCTTACTAACAAACTTGTTGGTTTCCAAGATGACCAACAAACTTACACAAAGATGGTTTTCTCGAGCTTACCACCAACTCATACAATCTAGTTTCCTAGAGCTAACTAGAAACTCTTACAAATCTGTACAATGGAATGCTTCTGATCTAGGCTAATGGGTACACATAGTCAAAGCTCAAACAAATATATAAAAGATACAATAATAAAGTACATTATAGTGAATTTGAACTCCCTTAAAGTGGTATTGATGTGGCCTGGAAGCTCTTTGATCTTGGCAGCACCTTGGAGTGAATACACTTGGGAAACTTGAATGGGTTTCTTATTGTTTGATTCTTATTTAGCTTTTGAAACCCTCAAGCATGTCTTTTCTCTTCAATGGATCTTCGATTTATACATTACAAATACCTTTAAGACCATTTGTAGGAAGACCATTTAAATATAGTCATTGCAATGCCACTTGGATTTTCAAACATTCAACATAGCAATGTTTTGCTATAGTTGATCATTATAGCAATCGTGTAGATAGCGCTTTGTCCAAAACTATTTTTGAAGTTAAATTTTTAGACTAAACTATCTATATGGAATTACAATAGTAGTTCACTATAGTGCTCATGAAGATAATGTTCGAATTTAATTTTTGGACTGACTCTATGTTCGAAAATCACTTGCACTATAGCGATAACTATAGTAGTTTATTATAGTAAATTATTGTAGCAGTCGTTGTAGCATTTGATCCAAAATCTTTGTTCAAAGTTAATAGTTATGTCCAAACTTTCTATATTAAGTTACTGCAGCTACTACTATAATAGTTTGTGAAAACAAATTCTTTTCTTCCCTTTTTTTCTTCCTCTATTTTATAAGATCTTAACAAAAAATTATTAACTAAATTCAAGCCATTAATAAGTTTTTTAGATCATTAAAACCAAACCCTTTGGATCAACATTTGGGCATACTAGGTGGGATGTTGTGGGCATAAGTGTTGAAGTGGAAGGGATAGAGGTTTTGGAGTGGGGTTGTTGGATTCTGGGTTTCATGAACACAGTAACTTTAAGTGCAGACTTATGAGATGGATTTGGTATAAAGGAGTGAGGATGAAGTGTGATAGCTATAGGTGGTTCTTCTTGGATGAAAGGGCTTGAAATGGTGGTAGGATGTATGTGAAGTCTAGCCCTATAGATTGGGTTTTGTAATTCTGTGAATGGAAGGTGAAATTGGCCTTTAATTCTCGGTATGCATGATAATTAGCATTATTACTAGCCTGATAAACATCATAGGGCGGGATGATAGGTTCTTAGTTAGGGGTTGAATGCTAGGGTTTGGATATTAGCTTAGGTTAAGGTTTGGGCATTAGTTTGGGTGCTGGTTGTGGTTTAGACTTAAGTTGTGGTTTGGGTTTTGGTTTAGGTTGTTGTTTGGGCTTTGGTGGTGATTTAGGCTTATGGTAGGCATAGGTTGAGATAGTTGGGAAAGGGATGTTTGGGTGATGGACTAAGACTATTATTTGGACAGATACTCATCAAGTTCTAGAAGAGGTTTTGGGTGGTAGTTGTTGGGTGTGTGTAGAGGGTCTAGAAGGAGAGTTATTCTATGTATGTAGGCTAAGTCTTCAATTTCTTGGAAGGGCAGTTCTTCTAGAGCAATGACTTGGTCTTAGGAATAAAATAGGACAGCTATGGAAAAATTGATGTCCTTTCAAGCTTAAAATTCCTAAAAGGTCATCTTAATTCTTTTTGAAGTTCTTATAGAGATGTTTGGGTTATCAATTAGGGGTGTAAGTTTGGTGAGCTAAAAGGTTTGGTTTCCTTATTGAGAAACCTAGGTTTTTGCCAGCTCAAGGTTTTAAGGCCCAGCTGGTTCAAATGATTGGGTTATAGGTAAAATTGTATCTAGTTGAGATTCTAGCATAGGATTAGATGATGGTAGGAGGAGCATAGGAAGATTATTTGTTGAATTGGTTTTGGGTTGATGGGTGTAGAAGAATGAAACTAGGTCTGGTTAGACTATAGGTATGATTTCTATCATGAACTATATAGGTTGGGCCTTCTAATTCTAGATAGAGATAGGGGATTTCCTTAGTGTAATGACCAGCCCTATGGTATTTTTCTTTGGTTGCCTAAATGGCACCCAAGTTTGCTATCTTTTTGGTCATATATTCTTTGAAAAGAATGAAAATGGGGTCCATGTTTAAGGTTGAGGTTTCTAGGATAGGGGAAGTTCTTTAGTTTTTGGTGGAGAAGTTTCTAGTTCAATTTTAAGGGAAGTTTTGGGTGTTGCTATGGGTGAGGATTCGGATGATGAGCTAATGGAAACTAGTTGGTTTGGGTTTTTAGAAGTTTGTTTAAGTGAGGCTGATTTGGTAAGAGTTGTAGACTTTGGTTGGGATGATTCTGGGTTAGGCAGAGAGACTTGAGGTGTGGGTGCTTGAGGTTTAGAGGGCTATGGTTCAGAAACTTGAAGTTCAAGGATTGGTATAAGGGGTGATGGAGTTTTGTTGGTTTGGTGGTGTGGATAGGATTGATGAAGATTGTGTAGAGTGGGAGAGTTTGGCTTGGGTGGCTCTAGGTTGGGTCTTTGTAGACTCACAAAGAAAAATCAGAGTATCCAACTTTACATTCACCGTTTCCTCAATTTTGTCTACCCTATGGGTAAGAAAATATTCAATAGATGTTACTTGAGTTTCTAGATTTTCTAGTCTAGTGTATAATGGTTTTAAGTGAGTGGTGAATTGCTTTTCTAGGATGGTTTTGAGGTGATGAAGGTTTGGGATCGATGATTGGGTTTGTTGGCTGGGTTAGCTAAATCTAGGTTGGGAAGGTTGAATTGAAGACTATGTTTGAGTAGGTCTAGTTTGAGATGGGGCTAAAACTTCACTGTCTTCTATATATGTCTCTTCTACTTCTTCTCTTCTTCTCTCTCCCTCTACTTCTTCTCTTTTTGCTTCTTCTTCTCTTGTTGCTTCTATTCTTTTCACTTGCTCAGTCTTTTTGGGCTTCTTAGATATCTAACCATATTTTGCTTGTTTGAAACCTGATGAGAATGCAAAATGTCATATTTTATTCTCCTAATACTTCATCTTTTGCACCTATTTGATTCCTAAA